>BQMF02000375.1:0-155653 GCA_027922465.2 Turritopsis dohrnii | reverse complement strand
AATTTCAAGAAGAAAAAAAAATTATTTTCTAATACCAGTCAATCATTCTGAATTTGTCCACTATCTAACGCCATACAATAATTTGAATCTAATCAACCAGTTGAAATTATACACAATAGTTTTATAGTACTAAAATAATACTAAATCATAAAATCCTAGGCTAAAGTAACCCAGCGGGCAAATCTGTTGACAGTCACTGCGAAGGAGTGCATTTCTATAGAAATATACACACTATTTCAATTAAAATGCTCTTTATCGTAGTGTTTTTTGGCAATTTTACCCACTAAGAAAATGTAATTTATAGAAAGTGTAAGTTTTTCAACGTATTGCAGATAATGATTGGTGAGAATGCAACTACGCTATCAATCAAGCTGCTCTGTAATGTCGCTCAAGGAGAGGTGCCACAAGATATTGTATGTTATTGAATGGTATTGCTTGTTTTTGTGAAATTTTGTGAAATCCTAGCTAGGATCCTGACAGGATCCTATGTAAGATCCTGTAGCATCCTGTAAGATCCTGCAAGGATCCTATAAGATCCTGCACAGGATCCTATAAGATCCTGCCAGGATCCTGTAATATCGTACAAAGGATCCTACAGGATCCTGTAAGATCTTACAAGTGACACATATAGGACCCTGTAAGATCTTACATGTGACACACATAGGATCCTGTAAGATCTTACATGTGACACATATAGGATCCTGTAAGATCTTACATGTGACACATATAGGACCCTGTAAGATCTTACATGTGACACATATAGGACCTTGTAAGATCTTACATGTGACACATATAGGACCCTGTAAGATCTTACATGTGACATATATAGGACCCTGCAAGATCTTACATGTGACGCATATAGGACTCTGCAAGATCTTACAAGTGACACATATAGGATCCTGTAAGATCTTACATTTTATCTTTTCATTCATGTCAATTTTAGTTATCAGTGAGTCAGGGGAAAAACCATAGATTATATTAGTATCTAAAGTATATTAATACCTCATTCAAACCAATACATACATACATTATATACACATATATTATTATATATTCATATTTTCATAAATTCATTAAATATATTCATTATATACATATACATGTCGTCAGATATAAAAAGCCAAAACCAGAATTTTATGGCTCGGGAAGTCAAATCACAAATAGAAAGTGTATTACTTTACGCTGGGAATAATAAAGTGTCCTCAACTATTGGTACATATTATGGTACCTTAAAAAAAATAAAAAAGGGCATTTATTTATTTATTTATTTATTTATTTATTTATTTATTTATTATTTATTTATTTATTTATTTATTACGAATATTTATACAGGATAAAAAGTTTAAAATAAGATATATACAAGATATATACAAATTCTGTTCTACCACTTTGTCCTGTTTGTTTGTTTAAAAATGTATTTGTTGATATACAATCTATATATTAATAGCCGATTCTCTGTCTGTCTGTCTGTTTGTTTGTTTGTTTGTTTGTTTGTTTGTTTGTAAGTCACGCAAAATGGTAGATTGAGTTGTGAGCGAAATTATTTCTTTTTTTGTGTGCGACGTGAGTTCGAAGCAAATACATTGCAACCCCAATCAAACGTGACCTTTTTTGGCTGATGAACTAATAGGAATAACGTTTTGTTTTTATCATTATTGTTAGTTTTATATTCCACGTTGACTTGGCTTTGAAAACAATACATCAACTAAATACAAAGAAACTAACTGATTAAACATTTTGGACAAAAAGCAGCAGTGGCAGAACGTGGCAGCATATGTTCGGTTTGCCACTAACTCTTGCCTGACTGTCTGAGACGGGTGAACTTTTTTTTTGAGCAATCAAAATGTTTAAAAACCGATAGGTAAAAAAAGAGTATCATATCAAAACAAAATGTTTTTTTTTTTTGCTTTTCTTTTGATAAATTAATTTCTTCTTTTAATTGTTAAGCGTTCTAATCGAACGTTTTTTTATTCTATTTATTCATTTAGCACGTGCCTTTTTTCTCTCCTCCGTGTGAACTTTTTAAGAAGAGAAACCATTTTCCCCCTGTTTGATAGCACCCATGTTAGAGCGTGTAACTTTTTTAAAACAAAAGCTAATAAAAAAATGAAGTTTTCTCTCTCTACGTTTTGAGTGTATTGTTACACTGATAAAAGATTGGTTGTGACTTCGAATCCTGGTTGAGCAACGCGAGCGACGCCGCCTTGGCGGCTAGTTAAAAATAATACAATAAAAATATTAAAATCAGAAATTTGTTAAAAACTCTTTAAGATTTGGGGCACTGCTGGTCTTAATAGGCAGTTCATTGAAGGTTTTCGCCCCGTGAAAGAAAAAGGTCTTTTTTGTAGATTCAAGTCTTATTTTTGGAATTCTAAGTAACTGTCCATTATTTCAAGTATTGTTTCTCATTATTTCAAAGTAGTCGTGAAAACTCTCACAAGTATCGCCATTCAAACATTTAAATACGTTTACGCACACTTTTTTCTTCACTACTTTCGTCAAGCTTTGGTAAAGTTGCTTGCCTGACGATCTTTTGGGCTCTTTCTTCAAAGGAATGTATCTTTTTCTTGTGAGTATTGCTCGTCTGTGATGTGATGATCGAACAATAGGTAAACAATGGTAACAACATAGTTTGATAAATCGCTACTGCAGCTTTCACCGTTAGCTGTGGACGAAGTCGTTGGAGCAGGTACAGACGACTACACGCTTTCTTGTAAGTAGCAACGGAGTGATCAGTTAAACTTAACGTCTGATCAAGATTCAAACCAAGGTATTTGTATTTGGTGGTGCAATTCACTGATTTACTTCTATACGTAATGTTGAGATCAATCGTCTTTTTCACTTTATGAGAAGTCCCAAATGTCATGCATTCAGTCTTACCAGATTTCATATTCATAATAAACTCATTCTGTTCCATCCAATCAGCTACTCGTGCAAAATCAGCTGATAGTTTTTGTTCTAACTCATCGTGGCTTTTCGAAGACGTATAGATTACGGTATCGTCTGCGTACATCAGGATTTCACACTCAGTTGTAACATCGGAAACATTATCAAAGCTCAGCAAAAACAAAAGCGGCCCCAGTATCGATCCTTGAGGGACACCACTTGTGACAGTTTCCATTTGAGACATTGTATTTTGGAAATTTACAAATTGCTTCCTGTTGAATAAGTAGTTGATGAAAAACTCTTTCTCTGTGTCGTGAATTCCATAGTTTGATAAGTTTGAAATAATTTGGCTATGACTTAAAGTGTCGAAAGCCTTGCTTAAATCAATGAATATGGCACCTGTTAGTCTACCTTCATCCATGTTTCTTCTGATTGTGTCTACAAATATTGTTGCAGCCACTTCAGTATTACGTTTATTTCTGAACCCGTGTTGATTTTTTGATAGGAGTTTGTGACTTTCGAGATGACTTATTAGCAGGGAGTGGACACAACGTTCTAGAATCTTTGAACACAAAGGAAGGACAGTTATTGGTCTGTAATTGTCCATTGAGTTTTTCGCTCCACTTTTAAATACCGGTACCGGTAACTTAGAACCTGTGTGTTAAGACTTAAGAGACTTATTAAGACTGAAGAGAATAACTCCAAAGAACATAAAATAGCAAACCATTGCCATTGCGCCCGCTCAGTTATCCAAGTTTTTTGAGTAGAATTTTCGATTATTATTATTAGACAGTTGTTTTGAAATACTGAGATCAGAAAGATTCATCTTATGTGAAAATAAAGATTGTTTGCAATGCAGGCATGATATTTTATGTACAATCATAATAAGCAGAAATAAAGTGAATCAATATAATATGAGAAACAAACAGTGTTGAAAGTGAGAAGCTTTTGAAAAAATTATTAAGTTGCTTTGAAAGCGGCAAATGTACACATGATCTTCTATGCTACATTCTGTTCTGTAAAATATAATTAACACGTTTTTGTACTTGCATGAATCAATTTTTATATCGACCATTATGGAGGGCATAAAGCCAAGACATGTCGTAAACTTCAAATACTAGAAAATATAATATATGGAATGGACAGTCGACCAGACGAAACAACCTAAAAACGTAATAACGGCGGCTATTCATCGTCGTCACCAGACCTTTCACCAACGCAGGTAGCAGCAATCACACCTAAAGTATTTAGTCTTACGCTGTGTCTGCATGGCCGACAGCCGGTCAATGTCTTGGCATATACTAAATGGCCGGCAGAAAATTTTCGTGATACTGCCGTCCAGCGGAACGCACAAATAATGGCCGGCATTAAAAGTTTCTCCACACACAGCCGGCCAGCGACTAAGAATATAAAACAAATAATTCGATTGTTTATTACCTAAAGGGAAGAAATTGTTTGCGGAAGAAATTTGTGCGGAACTTTTTTTTGCGGATTTCCCTCAAATCCGCAAAAATAAATTCCGCAAAAATGAATAAATATTGGTCATCCGCAAAAATAAATTCCGCAAAATATTCGAAATTCTTCATCCACAAAAATTTACTCCGCAAAATTTTTGAAATTTTTTACCCCTAAAGAATTGATTTTTCACTTTGCTTTGCATAAACTGCAAGTTTCGTCTTTACAAAACGTTTGGAAAATGAAAAAGGGGGTTGAAAAAGGAAAGAAGTCTTGGTTATTGAACATCTAAGGACTTATTTATTGCTTTTCATCAATAACAACACAAGCATGCATCTGCACTTGCGACAGGTTTTAGCGCTTCGTACTGTTGCTTTACTTTGAGAAACGATCCTTTCCTTTGTGGAAAGTAGACTTTGACTGAGTCCATATTCTCAGTTGCTGGCGCTACATTGACCTTCTCTGATCAAAGCTTCCATTATCTGTTTGTTTTAGCTTAGTATTATTTTTTTGATATTTTAACTGATGAAAAATAGATGTTATTCAATAAATCTGTTTTTTCCATTCCAACTAAAGTTTTGTATATACCCAGGTACTAAACTACGAGTTTCCCGACTTTCGATTTTATTAAATTTCTTGCATCCGCAAAAATTAATTCCGCAAAATCTCTTTTGAGGTCTTCATCCGCAAAAATTTATTCCGCAAAATATGGCATTTTTGAGTCATTCACCCGCAAAAATATATTCCGCAAAAATTTGTTCCGCAAACAATTTCTTCCCTTAAGGTATAAAGAAAGACACATCTTTTTATGGAAAATACTCTTTCGTTTTTATTTAATTTTGCAAAATTTAATAATAAAAAATCTACTCTTCGAATATATTGTTTTAAAATCGAATGCATCAAGCGTGAAATTAACGAACAAAGAAATAGCAGGTTGATCCATGTTTCACTTATCATAAGTTTCAAATTCGTTTGAATATGCAATGGAAGTAAGCAATGAGACCACTGAACAATTAGTTAAGGAAAACAGTGCTAGTCATTCTTTTGGAGATATTAAAATGCCTCCCAAAATGTTAAAAAGGGGGGGAGTCCGAAAGGTGCAGAGCTGACAGTTATGGGACTTCCACGTCAGAAGAAAAAGAAAATAAATAACTCGATCATCCCCTTTTCTAAGTTGCTTCCAAAGGAAAAAGATCGAAAAATAATGGAATGCTTTGCTACGAAGCTATGGCTGGCAAACGATTAATAAAAATCTCTGATGTTGAAACTAATACGAATGATATCCCCGATACTGTTCGAGATGAGGAAAACTTTGATGTGGATCGAGTTGAACGATTCTTCGAACCAGCAGCGTGGATTCATTTCTTAGAATTGATGGGAAAAATGAGAACCATAAAGTGGGTGTGCCTTGCATGTCACAAAGTCCTTAAAGCACAAGAAGACAGTTTGGCATGCGAACGATGCTTGATGTGGTGCCATTTGTCGTGTACCACCCTCAAAAAGTTGCCAAAAAAAACAAACTGGTATTGTTCTAGTTGTAGAAAAAAATATTCACCAAACTGATGAATACATTATCATGTCATAACTATGGCAGTCTTCTTGCATTTTTGCAATCCTATTCTCTCTGTGTTGGGAATACCTACAGTTTACCAAACAAAAGGTTACTTTATGAAAGTTTTTTTTTTTCACTTTTCATTATGTCATCTAATGTAAACAAAGTAAAAAGACCAAAACAACCAAACTTCAAATTACTTGAAAAATTTAGCATGAAGTTTGTGTCGTAACTTTCAGTTCAATATTTTATTCTTCACAACTTCATCAATAAAAATGGTAGTGGTATCATAATCTCAAAATTTTTCGTTGCGACTTTGCCAATTCTTTTGTTCGCAAAAGTAGCTACTGTTGGACTGTCGGTTTATACTCAGGCAATGACCGGCTAACATTCGACATATAATTGAACTGCCGGTCATATAGTATATGACGGGTTCTTGGCCGGCAAGTATAAGTTCTGAATAATTGGACTGTCGGCCATTTAGTATATGCCAAGACATTGACCGGCTTCCGGCCATGCAGACACAGCGTTAATCTTACAAGTAAGACTTTTTCTAAGCAATATTATTCCTTACTAATACGAGACCTAAAGTTCACTATGCGCATGTTCCTATTATTATTTGATAACATTACATTATATTGTACCTGTCTTCTTTGACTTTTTCACTTTGTCTAAACACTTTTGGTTTAGATTGGGGCGAATGTTGCTCCAGAGTTTTCCAAATGCTTTGTCCCCCAATCGGAATTGCAATGTTTCTAAATGTTAAAAAATTAATTTTAGAATTACGAAAAAACAGAAGAAATGAAAGGAAATTCACAGTTGTGTTAGTGAAAAGATAAATTACCTTTCAACCCAACCCTGGAAGGATCCAGGGAGGGTTTCATTGAACGTCCCTCTTTGGGGTCAACACAACCAGCCATCATTTCTTCGTTGGTGAAGAGCGTGGAGAAGATGGCGAGGGCATACAAATTTGGTTTGTGCTTTTGGTAAGGAATATCTTCAACTAAATTTTTCCCTTGTTATGTCTATAAATCACAAAACAGCATTTTTGTTAGTTTAAATTTATATACATTGTCATAAAAAAACTTCATCAGGTCGAAGAGAACGAAGAGAATAACCTTGTTACGATGAAAGCTTGTTACGATGTAGTTTTTTATGACTATGAATATAATAAAGAATGTGCTTGCATAATAAGAAAGAAAGTACTACTTGCGAATTTTGTTACGTCCCTGTCATCAACGGGATGGGTTGCAACAGGACTTGCTGTATGATTGAAACTATTCTAAAATGTTTATTTTACTTTCAAGATCAACTGAAGGAGAGAAAATTCAATCAGAAAAGCATTTATAACATACATTAACAGCTTTAGCTGGTTGGCTCGACAAGCTCTTGACTGTTTTCAAGATTTCATCAAGGGTTTAGAAAACCCTTGATTTAAACTTTTCAAATTCGTCCTTCGTGACATATTCTGCCGCGGTTGCAGAATTATTCAATGGTGTGGATATGATCTAAAGATTCAGTATATATATTGTTTAATTTTCATCAGTGTACAAAAGGAGGATTAATTTATTTTTGTGGACCGAAACTGCTAGGTCCTTAAAGGGATTGTCCGGTGAAAAACAAAAATTCTTAACATAATTCCTTTAGTACTTAAATAAGTAATTTCCAATTCCTTTTCTTCAAACATAAGCTTGTTTCTTATTTACACCATAGTCACAAGAAAGAGATAGTCTGGAGACAGGGCCGTATATCTGACTTTTCAGCGCTGAAGCTGAAATTGGACGGCCGTTGTAATTTAAATGCAAAACAAAGCGACCAGATATGGCTGGCGTAGGGGAAGATTTCTTCTGTGGTGATGATCTCGATGCTATTTTTGCAGTTATTGATGATAATGTACTTGGGGAGCAGCAGGATAACAATTTAAAGGAAGAATTGGATGTTACCGAAGCAATTAAGTGTACAAAATGCAGCAAGATATGCCTCAGTAAACGAGGTCTTAGCCGCCATATTAATACGAAGCATAAAGATGAAAACATCCACAAAAATAAAAGTTCTAAAATAAAAGAAAAAGTGCCTGAAGAAATTCTACCACCCTTCAAGTTCAAAAACATCGTGGAAAAAAGTATTGCTAAGCTAGTAAATGAGGAGTGCTATCCAGATACCATTGTTAATGAGCTGAAAAATTACATAGGGGACATTGACAAAATCAAGCATACTTATAATATAATTAAGGATGTTATAACAGCTTTCAATGGTGATTCAGAGAAGTTTTACCCATCATTTTATAAATGTATTCGTGATGCAGAAAATGCTTTTATCGGTCTCAGCAGAAACTGTTCACTTCTTGTTGGTTTCGAAGCAGCTAATCACGTGTTAGCTGTGTTATCAGGCAGCAACTATGAAAACAATTCAAAGACTTTCGATCAAGATACTATAAACTTTTCAGAGAAAGAAAGGTCTATAATTGGCTACCTCAGTGGTTATGTTTTTGGAAAAACATACCGTTCGATACGTTTTTCAAAAACATTAGACCAGAAAAATATTTATTATCAACAGTGTTTATCCTTCCTTCTTGCTGGTCAGTATGTAGAGACAAATGAGTTACCTGAGCATAAGCTTGTTAATACACGAGATCGGATGGGGCTTTGGAAAGTTACATTAGATGCAATCAAAATTTTTTCATTGGCAGAAATAACTTTTCGAACATACAGTAAAAAATGTACCAATATGATTGATAGTAAAGAAATGGTGTATGCCTTGTTGAAACAAACCACAATTCAATCAATGGTTTCAAACATAAGAAGCTCAGCAAATATGATTGTCAAAAAAGAAGTAGCCATGAATTTACTTGAAGATCTTCTTTCATTGTATATACGCACCAGAACCTACTCATTCTTGAAGGATAAACAGCAGTTGCATAAAATGAAGTCTTGCCAATTGAAAACAAAATCTCTCAGAAAAGAACTAAAGCAAAAGTCATCAACCTTGGATCATGGTCACTGAAGTAAAGTGTTGCAGATTTCCACAATAAAACAGCTATTTTTATAGCTACAAATACATTAAAAACATATTTTTGTGCTATTGATACTAAATGGGTTTGTATATCTACTATATTTTAGTTTTGAAAATCTGTTTTACTATGACATATGTAAAAATCTCCCTTCTTTGATTCTCTTAACAACTATTTTATGTTGGAGATGTATGTCAACACTATGTTGACTTTCAAATTATGAGTTAATTTTTATTATACTGTAATACATACCTGGAAGTTCTTGGAAGTTCAACCAATACCTAAATAATGTTTTTTAAGTAATGTGTGGCTATAAAAATAGCCGTTTTTTGTTTGTTTCTTCTCTGTGTTGTTACTTTAGAGATTTGTCTTCTTCTTCTTGCAAGGCACTGGATCATCACAGATTTCCACAGTAACATTATCAGCTGAATTTCCAGCTTGAATTGGTCTGAAGATTTTTTGATTTCTAATACTGTTGTCATTATAGCCAAAATCACGAACAGATGGGTTGTCTTTGCGAGCACCCATTGACCGTTGTCGTCCAAAGTAGTTTTCAAGAGGATCTTGACAAAATCGCTCTGTGAGGACATATGAGACACCATTTGACAAAAGATATTTAACCAACTCAATGATCGAATAAGCTGTTACCTTGATTCCTTCATATGTTTGCCAAGAAATGAACATCTTACTTTTTGCATTGGCTGTATAATTTCCTGGACGATCTTCAATACTTTGTAGCCATCTTCTAAAATAACCCATAAATTCGCTTGTAAGCCAGGTGAAACGATGATCATCTATCGATGAAAATGGAACCAAAAATGGTTTTGATTTATGCAAGCCTTCAGTGGTGTTACGAATATTCATTATGTCAAAAAAACTGTCCATCATATAACAGAAAGTTGATGTGCCAGCAGCTTCAGGTGGACCATAGTTGCGAAGAACTTGACTTACAGTAGAGCTTAAAACTTGAGCTGCCAATTTGACATTCATTACAGAATAAGATGATAACTTGACATGATCATACGTTAGTTTGGGGAGAAGGTGCAAACCACATTCACGATCTTCAGAAAAAATGTCATAAATGTGACGCCACAGAATATGAAAGCCATTATTCCACATAAATCTTGTACATCGTCCAGAACCAGAATTACTGAAGCAATTTCTTGTGGTTTTCATCAAGTGTGGAGGATCAGATATGAAGTAGATGTATCTATCACTACAGAACAAATTTTTTGTTTTGTATGTTACATCTGTATTTTCATCATCTTCTGATAAAAGAGAATGCATGCGGAAAAATTTTCGATTAGGAGATGCACCATCACATGTGGTTGCCAAAACTTTTAAACCACACTGAAGTTCACAAATACCAACTGCTTTCCAGAAAAGAGGAAATATTTGACTTGATGTTACACCAGTTGTTGCAAAGTTTGCTAATGTGAATTTAAATGGATTTACGATGCTTCTGATCATGAAAACAAGGATATGTGTGGCTAGTTCATCAACCTTTTTTAATGTGGCATAATTGAGATCAATATCTCCAAGGTCGACATACCCAATCAGCTCACCTGTGTGCTTATCCCACACCAAGTTTTCTTGAATTTTGACTTCATCAAAAAGTAGAACAACATACTTTTCAATGTCACTAAATTTTTCAACTTTTTGAATCAGCTCCTGGATTATTTCTGGATTGAAACCACGCTGTGGATGAATATAATTTTTGTAATCCCGAAGACGTCGTCGACTTGGCAGGACTAAAAAGCCTGTTCCAGTTTTCGAATTATACCGAATGTCTTCATAAGCTTGTGGTGACTTTGCAGAAAGTGCTAAGCAGTATCGAATGATCATCGGATGATATCTAACAGATGTGGGGGAAGCCATGATGTATTTTTGTTGCTCTTCCCAGAACAATTTCATGAATGGTGAAAGAGCATGTGCATTTGTTGACATTATTGACTGAAAGTCCTCATTCAAATCAGGATTTACTGCAACAGATGATTTTTCAATTTCTTCTTGTAATTTTTTTATGTTTATTTTCAATGATTTTATTTCAGACCTCTGGTTTTGCAGCGTTAACTTTATACGTTCTGGTGAAGTGAGTGATATTGGTGCGTTCAACTTTGCTGGTTTAGTTAGAGTTTCTGCTTTCCTTTTCAGAGCTTTGCTTGATTTCGATATGCTGTAACTTTGCATTTTAATACAGGCTTTGCAGGTGTCATCTGATTTAATCAATACCTCACATGAAAGTGAACGGTTATATACAGTTTGATGTGTAGGCTGTGTAATATCAGTGATAACAGGAGAATAATATTTTGGTATGACATGTTGGTGAGAGTCACGACAAATTTCATTAATTCCTAAACATAGCTGATACTGTGACAATAGCGATACAAGTTGTGATAAAGTAATGTTTTTAACTGTTCGGTCATGTGAAGTATATACTATGTGATCAGTTGGCAAATTCCAGGCAAACACACGGATCGTGTACTTCAGTGACTTTTCAACATAGATTTCAAAGTGAGGAATGCTATGAACTTTATCATGACATGTGACTGCTACAAATTCTGGTCTTTCTTCAATTTTCCAACATTCAGGAAGTTTGAGAGCTTTTATACGTGCAACAAAGTTGTCAAATGTAGGATAGAATGGAGATGGTTGTGGTTCAAGAACAGGAGCAACAACTTTCTTCATTTCTATGACTTGTGCAGACTGTCTTGGTTTGGTATTTGTACTATAGAAAACATTAACATATATTTATATTTATATTCTATATATTACTTTATTTTTGATTTTGTCAAAACAGGAGGGGCATGTACCTTGTTGAAATAATACTTTTTACTGGAAGATTTAATGTAGGTAATGAACCAGGGATAAGAGTAGTACGCTTTTTATCTGAAAAAAACTTTAATGATTAGACATTTGTACTATCACAGTATTAATGTCGGGTCAATTAAAAGCTTTGTATGCACTTACGACGTCTGATGTTACTCTCAACGAAATGGAGTTCACAAACATGAAGACTTTTCTTATCAATTTGTGCTTTCAAAGATTTGTCAATAACACGATCTTTTGTGATAATATGAACGAGATTTTTCCGCCATTCTCTATCAAAATCATCATCTCCACGAGGAAGGCCAAATATTGCAACATTAGGAGTATATCTTGAGGTAGTGCAGCCAAAAATAGAGCAATTAGCGCCAGGCATAACTGCTTTTAAAGTGCAAAACCACAGTCAAACTTAAATTTTCCCGCTGTTATTTGCATTTATAAATGGTCTGGGTTCTAAATTCTAGCGGAACGCGAGTTTGATTATAAAAACGGCCGGGTACGGCCCGTATCTCCAGACTATCTCTTTCTTGTGACTATGTTTACACGAAGATTTATAAAAACCTTCGCGCTGTTTGCGTCCTTCTGCATAGCCATCTTGTTTTGAAAAATCAACTCGCGAAAGTGAGGCTATTGTAATATTTCTGCTGTGACGTAGTAGTTTGCCTTCAATATCATAACACAATAAGCAAATGAGGCGAGAGAAAGAGCGATTTCGACATCTTCTTTATCCATTGCAATGCTTTCGATTTTTCAGCGGTCTTTTTTTCGAAAATGTATAAGCCCCCGTCTTCTCGAGTTACGAAAGTACAAGCAATAATACTGAATATGAAACAAATGCTTTTGAATTAAAGTACCGCCGCACAATCTTCGAGAAACTTCTTTCTTTTTCTCTTTTTCGTTATGAGAAATTTATTGCGACATTTTCTTGTAAAGATTTTGTTCCCAGGCCAAATCTTGATGAGAATTCTTTTCAATCAACTTACGCGTCTGTAACTGTGAGAAACCCACTGGTAACGAAGTTTTAACTTTATGCGACGACATAACTCTGGCGCGCAGTCGCAGTATATTTTTTTAATAGGCCCATTAGCACAGACGCGGTAGTGCCTTCTTGACGCGCTATAAGTGCGCCAGAAAGATTTTTGTATAAAGACATACGTATGTCTAAACTTATATTATGAAAGAATGTTATGTCAGTGATATGTCGTGTCTCGTGTTTTGTCTGTCGTTGGAAAAAAAAATGTTTTCCAGACATTTTATTGTAAAACATATCGTTGAAGACAAAAATGATTGTAAAACATATCAAATATTTAATGAACTAAGACATGTCAACCTTATTTTATTTGTTTTCGCGCTCCATTCAATCGACTAATCGTTTTATTCTCTGTTGCTATGCTAGGGAGAACCACCACCGTTGCTAAGGTAATTTTGAAATTTCCTTTGTTAAGCCGGATCTCCATCTAGACGATTTTTAAGACGATCGTCTTAAATTTTCGCAACGACACATGCGCATTGCAGTAATTTACAACTTTCGAACATGACCACCATATCCAGTTTCAAGATGGCTGACAATGTGGAAGGACACACTACTGTTAATATAAATACTGTTAATATCAATATTCTTTTTCAGACGATTTTAAGAGTGATCTCCACTTGACGATTTTTTCGTCGCGAAAAAAATCGCTTCGCGCGAACTTTTTCGTCTAGTGGAGATCCGGCTTTATACGAATTCCTTTGTTCACCTACCGAAAGAATATGAAAACATTAGTGGGACCAGTTGGACTCGTTTTCGTCTTATTCAATAAAATTAATAAGCATCTTAGTTTCCAGCCCCCTTTACAATAGAATAAAAAGGTTTTTGCCTGCTGGGAAAAAACGTAAAATCAATGTTCGGACGCGTGAAAAGAAGTGCTCCACAGTCTTTCTAGAGAAGCCTCTTTTTAGGCGAGCCTCGTTCTTCTTTCGCGGACGCTACTGAATCTAGTTGTCAGTTTTGTGCACCATGTCTAACTAACCGTGTAGCGTTAAATCGTACAAATTAAAAGCACGAAACATTTTTAAAGTTGCCAATTGATCCAAAATTAAGACAAGCGTGGATCGCTGCGATAAAAAGAACGAACTTACCGAAGATAACTTTTTTTATGTTTTGAAAAATGAAAGAAGAAAAGAAGAAAAATGTTTTGACCCAAGTTGGAGTTTACAAAATCAGTTATACTAAACTTCGCGCCCAGTATAAGAACTGTTGTCTGGCTCAGTTTCTACGTTGTTTTACACCAATCTGTTACTGCTTTTTGCTCCCGTGAGTCAGTTAACGACAGAAGCAAGAACTCTCCGTCCTCAAAAAGATGAGTTCCAGTCTCCTCTGCGGCAAGAGATCTCTCGGGCTTAAATTGAAATCCTTTCACTCCTTCATTGGCATATTGTTGGCGTTCATTTTTAAATGTTTTTTCAATAAAAAAAAAATTTTTTTCAATCACTTAATTTCAAAAATTTTATATTTAAGGTTTTACATTAAAAATCATTGATTTTCATTAGTTTTTAATTCGTAAATATTCTTTAATTACCGGGGGTAAACTGTACATTCCAGCGGACGTACTATGCAGTACGTGAACAGAAGGCAAACTAATACGTCATTCGCATAATTACGCATAATAGATTATTTACCCAGTCCTTTTAGCGCTGAAGATCATTCATCAAAATAAATGTGCTGTGTTAACATGGCTAATATTAATCGTTGATTTTAATCTAAACAACGAAGATTCAAAAAGTTTAAACGGTAAATTGTTGTTTCTTTACCAAAAGTACATAAAATCACAAATTATTATTTTTTACCGGACAATCCCTATGCTGCATAATTTTCTGTCTTATTTTACTATTGCATATAATACAAAGTACTCCTTATATTTAGCACCCGACTGTACTTTTTAGCATACTATCCAGTTACATAAAATATATAAAAGCATTACTTTTTCTGTATTGCGTTTAAGCAGCTTATTCACCCTTGCCACTTCTAACTCCACCTCATCATCTTCTTCACTGCTAAACGTGTGGACACATTTAGTCGATTTGTAAGTTGAAACGATCAATCAGCAATTGATTTCAAAATTTTACTAACAGATCATTAGTGATTCCTGTATTCAAAATAATAGCATCGCATGAAAATTAGAAAGCCATATCTTATTCGTACAAATTTTTGTGCGTACGAATTTCTGCGCCAAAAAAATTGTAAATTTGTCTTACAAAACTATTGTAAACTTAAGAGAAAGTAAATACCATTGCACAGATTTAAATCAATTTCAAATATAAGAAGTTAATACCGTGTGAAAATTTGTATGAATAAGTCCATTTATGGAGTTGTTGGTGAAGAAATTTTTAAAGTTTCAATTCAGAATGTCCGAAAATTCTGGGCAGTTCGTTGGATTATGTGGATGCTTTAATGTACAGCTTATAGCCTTGTGGTTTCTGATTTTCATGTGATAGTATATATAACATGATCTTTTTTGTGAGTCTTGTGTAAATATGTTATGTTCTGTCATTGTATTTATTTTGAATTAGTGAGTTTTATTACCCGTAAAAGAAGCATGGGGGTGTAGTAATAGCAGGGGAGGGTGCTAATAAATGGAAATGGATAGGATTGAGGATAAAAGTCATAAGTAGAGGGGGGGGGGGGGGGGGGGGGGGGGATAATTTTTTTTCAGTTAAGAAATTTTTATTGTTTAAAAAACATTAGTTAGTTGGGTGAGGTTGTCAATAAACAGGGGGTTGACATTTTGAAAAAAAATCATAAACGGGAGGGTTGTTAATGGAACTGGGTGGTGAAATTTTCGGAAAACCCCAAATAGACTCTCCCCCTCCCCACAATTAGCTTCCCAAGAGTAGAGATGATTTTATGAATTCAATAAGAAATTCGTTAACTTATTTACCAGGTTTCACAGCTACAGGTCTGTCTTCAACGTCAGTGCATAATATTTGTTCCAACTTACTCTGATGAGCACTGCACGTTGACAAATCACCTGAAAAGACAATCATTATAATTTGGCAGTAATTTATAACTTTTCTCTCATCCGGTGTCACAGTAAATTTTAACTCCCCTAAATAATGACTCCCCAGTCATAGTAAACTAGTTTATAGTCCCTCCCCCATCAAAATAAACTAGTTAATTATTACTCCCCAATCATAATAAACTAGTAAATTATGACTCCCTAGAGTTAACATTTCCTAGGAAATCCTGACTCCCCTATAAATCTTGCTTAAAAACTTTTAAAATTGTTTCAATATAAAACTTTTTCCATCTCAGAAATAAATTCAGTTATTTGTGAAATTTTGACCCTAAACGCTACACGTTCATCAAGTTATAAGATTAAGAATTGAACTTTTCGACTGGTGCCAAATTATCGCAAGTTCTTTTTAAGACCGTGGCTGAGAGCAATCTAGTCGAGTCAGAAATATAGGGGGCAGTTACAAATTGAAGAGGCAATTTTCTTCCAATGTTTTTTGATAAGAAATATAACGAAAGAAATTTCCCAGCGGGCACACGACGTCTTTGAGACGTCTCATTTTAATCGTAAAATGGTCGTTTGGTTTTGAGATCATTTTGCGACGTCGTAAGGACGTCTGAAAATGGGACGTCGCAATTGGGATCCTTTTACGATCAAATTGCGACTTGACAAAAATTTTCAAATTTCATTCTGCAGTCAGTAAACAGTATATATCGAGTAAAACTAACATGCTTATATAGAATTTACATTCGTATCGAATTTTGTTTATTGGTCGTGTGAGGGATGATTTTGCGACGTTTTTGGGACGTCTTTATGCAGATTGAATAACGACCTTCGAAACAATTATAAATTTAAGATCTTTTTGCGTCGTCGTAGGGACGTCTGAAAGTGGGACGTCCAAATTGGAATCTTTTCACGATCAAAAAACGAACTGGGAAAAAGTTTGAAATTTCATTCTGCTGTTACTAAACAGTATACTTTGAGTAACAATAACATACTTCATATGGAATTTACATTCGTATCGATTCTTTTTCTTGGTCGTGTGAGGGATGATATCACGACGTATTTGGGACGTCTCTATGTACAGATTAAATTACGACCTTTGAAAGAATTCTAAATTGTCAAAAGCGATCAGTTGACAAAAATTCATCGAATAAGTTTTACCACAGTTGAATAATTTTAAGAATTTAAAATAGACCAGTCACAAATACATAAGACAGAGAAATTCCCGGGTTATAAAATTCACGTGTGATATAGAAAGTTTCAAAAGCATAAAATGACTTTCTTGTAAGAAAAGGTTAATACTGTTAATAATGATACAGTGTGTTTCAAAAAAGTGGCAACAAGAATTATAATCGCTTATATATCAATAAATTCTGATCATTGGATGATAATTTTTATATCATTGACAACCTTATTGTTTCCTCTTCCAATGATGTATTTTTTTTCGAAATTGGAAAAAGAGAAAATCGAAAAAATAACTCTAGAAAAACTCATTATTTTCTTAACGATCAATTAAAACAAAAATTTACGACCGTATCTTCATTGTTTTAAAGGTGCGAAATCTTTTATCAAGTTTACTTTACATTTGAGACTTCCAATTAAGGCAGTTAATTGCTTGATTTTCCATAAATTTGCTTGCTTGAAAATAAAACAGGAGACACGAGAGGCAAGTTAACGCACAGTAAATGAGTTTTGAGAAGTGTTTATCATGCCTGAATATTTGACTGTGGAACAGCGCACTTGTCTAGTGTCAGTATTCCTACCCAGCCGGCAAAAAGACGTTTTAAAAACGTCTTAAAGACGTCTTGGAAGACGTCTTAAATCCGTCTTAAACCAGTCGGATTTGTCCGTTTAGAAAACGTCTTTTCAAGACGTCTTTAAGACGTCTTTAAGACGTTTTTAAAACGCATTTTAGACGTTTAAAACTTCTTTAAGACGTTTAGAAAGCGTCTTTTCAAGACGTCTTTAAGACGTTATAAAAAGACGTTTTCTAAACGGACAAATCCGACTGGTTTAAGACGGATTTAAGACGTCTTTTTCTAACGTTTTAAAGACGTCTTCATTTTATCTGCTAAAAACGTTTGTAAAACCACTTTAAGATGTGTTTTCAGGTGCGTTTCTCCTTGGGTAACAGAGAAGACTCATAATTAGTTTTTCAATGTCTTCATGTTTCAGTAATAATGAATGAATGAATAAAGAAATAAATAAGAAAACTGATGATAAAATCTTCTTATTCAAATATTTACATGTAGTTCATAAATTAATTGGGGAACAAATAGCTCATAACACTGGTCATATTAAAAAATATTCCGTAAAACGTAAATATAGTCTTTCAGGTATAAAAACGACACTTGAAAAAGGGTTAGCTAAATCGAAGTAATGTTCAAATTTTAGAAATTGTCATGGGTTGGAACTGTTTCTTGTTTGATTTTACTGCAACTAAAACTCAGAATGACAGAAACTCTTTGAAAACCAAACCAAAAAGACATGCAAATAAAAATGGTGATTTTTCAATTAGCAGGAGCATGAGCTGTTATCATGTTTTTCTTCAGTGAAACAAGATCAGTTTTAAGTTCATCGCATGATTTTGTGTATTTCCTCCTCCTCAGCTTTTTTGACAGTAATCTAAAATACAAAAACCCTATTTAATGAGAGGTGTTATAACAATCACAAAAATGAAAACATCTAGAGTAAACAGGACACATACCAGTAACTGCTTGATATAATCTTTTCTTCTCACCTTCTTTTGTTATCATGTTAAGATAACAATAAGCAACTTGGGTGGAAAATAATCTAAATAAAGAATGACAAACACTTTTAGCAGAACAGAACAAACAGAATGCAGAAAGTAGAGTATCTTAATCAAAGTGAAATGTCTAAACTTTAAATGTCTAAACTAAACTTTGCATCCATCATAGTAAAACAACCATCATTTAAGAAATTCATCTTTTCGTAAAACTTCAAAGTTCTGAATGGAAAATATATTTCATGCGTTCGAAAATTTGTTCGAAAATTTTTGCAATGTCATTGTGGATGGTTTCTACCATAGTCAAAAGAAAAAAACGCTAGTCTGGCCACTCGCGCAATCGAATGTTATGTTATTGTTATGGGATTCGCTCGGACCCAGTCCACTTGAAGGATGATAAAAATGTAAATATTGCAGCGAAGATACCGAAATCTAGTACAGAGAAGCAAGAACTTGTTTATTATACTCAATCTTTTTCTAAAATGCCCGGTGTAAATTGTTCCATTGCGTTATGTAATAACTCAAGAGGAAAATGCCATGGTGTTTCATTTTTTAAAGTGCCGTCTGGAAGAGATATTTACAATCGTGAATGGGCTGATTAATTAAAATTATTTGCAAAGGAAGATTTGTAGACAGTAACCTGAAGAGACAAATCGAGAATAGAAGTTTGCACATATGTTCGGAGCATTATACTTCAGAGCAGATATTGATTCGTTAGTATATATAGAATATTTTTATGTCTTATGATGACCTTCTTATACAGATTACATTATAGATAGATTATACTACCAGATTAGAATTCTGAATACTTCTTGAAAGATTTATGTGGGTAGTTAGAATATTGTTACTTGTTTAGATGATTCTCGTACAACTTTAATTCCTGGCTCCTTGCCATCCAGAAACCTACCTGATATCCCATTCTCAACTCCTGATCCTGAGCCAAGATCTTCATATGAAAACATATGCCAAAAAAAGTCAAGTTTATCATCCAAAGATCAACCGAAACCATCTTACAAATCTTTTCTTGATGCCTCTAGAAGAGCCAAATTGTTGGCAAATCGTGATTGGGATACAACCATCACTGATAGTAAAATAATCTTAATAAAGAAAAATTCAGAATTTATTGTTCCTGAATTTGAAATAATCATTGACAACACTTTGGAATATACCATCAGAGTTTATTGTCACTCTTTACCAATTAACCATTCCATTTATACAGATTTCAACAAGTCGTGTACAAACATTTCTCTTCCAAGTTTAATTAATAATCTTTCCAAGTATCATATCTGTGATGGTGTCAACTTCTTTGGATCAAATGTTGTTCCACATGTCATACAAAAAGTTTATGATGTTTCTAACCCATTGCCTCTACAACAAGTTGTATACTATCGTTCCTTAAATGTAATGTTTTGGTCCATCAAGAGGAAGATGTGTGCAAAAATTGTGTGACCATTGGTAATGTTCATTCCATCACTGAAAAACGCCAAAATCTCAAGGATCACACGCCAGTTCCAGCTAAAGCTCCACTTTCAGCAACTAGTTCTAGTCGATTAATGGCAACTGTAAAAGATCTTCGTTTAGAACAGAAGATGTTAAAGAAGCAAATAGAAAAGTTGAAAACTGAACTTGACCATGGATCTGTTGCTGTTAATGCAGATTTGCATAACGATTTAACTGCTACATTCGCACAGCATCTTGATGCTCACAACATACCACCCTTCATGAAACTTTTCTGGCAAGAACAGCAGAAGTACATCAGCACATCAAAAAAAGGAATAAGATATCATCCCCAAATCATCCGTTACTGTCTCAATCTTGCTGCAAAGTCACCAAGTGCATATGAAGAGTTGAGATATAATGAAGAAACAGGCACTGGGTGCATAATATTACCAAGCAGAAGAAGGTTAAGAGATTACAAAAATTATATAAGGCCAGAGAGAGGACTCAACCCAAAGATTATCCATGAATTAATTGATAAAACTAAAGATTTTGCTGACACAGAAAAGTTCATCATACTTTGTTTTGATGAGATGAAAATACAAGATAACTTGGTGTGGGATAAACACAATGGTGATCTTATTGGTTATGTTGATCTTGGTGATGATACTGTTAACTATGCCACTTTAAAAAAGGTTAACAGTTTAGCAACACATGTTCTTGTCTTTTTTCTGAGAAGTGTAGTGAATCCTTTGAAGTTTCCTTTGGCAAATTTTGCCACAACATCAGCAACTGGTCTTCAAATCTTTCCATTATTTTGGAGATCTATTCATGTCTTGGAGAAGAAATGTAATTTAAAAGTTATTGCTGCAACCTGTGATGGAGCGTCTCACAACAGAAGTTTCATTAATATGCACCAATTTTTTTCCTGTAATGACTCCTTTAATCCTGATACCGATGTCATCTACAAAGTTGAGAATCCTTTTGCTTATCCAGAACACCGTTACATTTATTTTATCTCTGATCCTCCACATCTTCTTAAAACTTTACGCAACTGCTTATTTAAATCTGGATCTGGTAACAGTAACCGACTTATGTGGAATGACAACATTTATCTTCTCTGGTCTCATATTTCAAAGTTTTTTTATACAGACCAGGAACTGGGATTGCATTTACTACCGAAGTTATCAGTTGAACATATTTCTCTTAATTCTTATTCCATAATGAATGTTCGATTAGCAGCACAAGTTTTGAGTTCTACTGTATCCCAAATTTTGGCAGAATATGGGCCACCTGAAGCATCTGAAACAGCGCACTTTTGTGGTTTAGTTGACAGTTTTTTTGACATAATGAACATAAGAAATTGCCAAGAACACAAAGTCAAGATCAAGCCCTTCATGAAACCTTTCACTTCAATTGATGATGAACGTTTTCAGTGGCTCACTGGCGTCTTCTTAAATTATTAGTGAGTTTTAGCAAGACGACGCGGACGTTAATTTGGGGTTTCCCCGGAGGAAAAATGGCCTGGACTCTAATGTTTATACCGCGTCGAGTTTCGTGAAGTTGCGTTCACAACTCCATTTTGGCCATTTTGACGTTCTCTGGAAAACGTTACTACTGAAACGTTATTACTGATAGACTTTGAGATGGAAAACATTGATTCTAAGAAGAAAAAGTAAGTTGTATTAGCAATTTTCATTAATTTCTGCTTTGTTTTTGAAAATTTGAGTATAATGAACGTTTTTAAAGATTCTGTTGTTTACTGAACTATGAATTCAGTTTTGTTTGGCTTTAAAAAAAGACATGCAGGTGGTCAGAGGCAGAAGAGAAGTGTTGGATGGCATTTTTAACATATCAAAAGCTTACGTTTTTCTTTCATTTAGAGAAAATATGCAGTGGAATGAGGACAAAGACATTTTAATGTTGAGAGAAGTAGCATCAAATGGCATTTTCACTTTCAAAAGTGGTTCTCGTGAAAGAGGTGCCCTTTGGCAAGTCATTGCCACAAACCTCGCAGGCTTTGAAGGCTTTTATGCAATAACAAGTCGTGGTGTCAGGGAACGATGTACTTCATTAATGAAAAAATTCCAAACAAAGAACAACACTGAGATTAGATCAACTGGTCAAGGTGGGGAGGAGCCTTCAGAGTTAGACCAGTTGCTGCAAGATTTAGTGGATCTAAGTGCTGACTCAGAGGTTAAAAAAGCTGAAGAGAAACAGAATAAGACCATTGAAGCAAATGCAGAACAGCAGAAGGCGCTTGATATACGCCAAACTGCCATGGAGTCTTTACGAGAGACAAGAAAAAGAAAAGCTGACCTAAGTGATTCAGGAGAACCTAGCAGTAGTACAAGGAGACGTTCCGGGGGCGATACGATTGCTATTTTACGAGAAAAAATGGAAGCCGATAAAGAGCATAGAAAGATTGAATTGGAACGTCGAAATGAATTTCAACAAATGTTTCTAGCACAACAACAAAATCAACAGAAACAGTTTGAATTTATGGCCCAACAACAGCTTCAACAGCAGCAGTTTCTGGCATTATTGTTGAAGAAAAAAGATGATTAGTTAGACTTGATCGGAACAGTTCTGCTAAGAACATTTTGTTTTATTGGCTTTATTTTGTGTTATATACCACTAGCGGAAGAAATATCTAGTTTTTTTTTAATTTTTTGTTACAAACACTAAGTTTGAAAATTCGTTGCATTTTTTCATTAATTTCCGAAAAATCTAGCTTTTTTTAAGACAGAAAAGTTACTGATCTTGGTCCTGATACAAACACCTAACATTTAAGAGATGCAAAAATATATGTACTTTTAATCGTTTCAATCTGCTGTTTGCTTGTTGTTATGTTGATTTTAAGTTTTTTGTTTTGTTCATGGTTTTGATGCAGTCTTACAAAACTGATAATATCTTATGTTATGTTTTTTGCACTGACAAGAATAATGAATGATAAATAACTGGTGGAAGCTACAAGAATCATAATGTAAGATGTTTTTGCCTTTATTTATGATGGCCATGGAAAAATTATCATAAAAAGAAGAATATATCTCATGTGTACTTTTATTGTGCATACTTTTATTTTTTATTATTATAACTTAAAAAGGTTTTGTATATATTTATGACAACTTTTGAAGTGTAAATATTATCTTGAGTTTATTGAATATTTGTCCAAACTGATATTATTGGAGATATTCCCGTGCAGAAGGTGGGTCCAATTCAAAAAATGTAGAAACTTGATTACCATAGAAGCATGCATGGAGATTTTGTAGCAGTGCACAAATACTGTATGTTTTTCCAATAGGTGAAAGTCCGATTTTAAGTTCTTTCTTATAGTCAACAAATTTATAATATTTCTGTATGTCACCGAATAGCCACTCTACACTAACACGAACCGTTTTCATAGCTTTATTGTAATCAGCCTGCGCAGGTGTCAGAACTGCTCCTCGAAATGGGGCTTGTAAATGTAAATTCAAAGGATAGGCAGGATCTCCATACACGCATAAAGGATTCCCTTGAAAAAATGCTACCCTCTGCAACTCAGGAAGTAAATTTGATTGATGAAGCATAGTACTGTCGTGTCTTCTACCTTCGAAGGGGCCTGCCAAATTTGCAATTAGTCCATTAGGTAAGGCCACACTCTGAAATTTTAATGCATGGACCCTCTTGTGACCATTATAAACAACTCTTTGATTAACATTTGGTCTACAAATAGGGATGACAGTACCATCAATGAAACCAAAGCAGTTCTGAAGTGGGGCCCCTTTATTGTTTACAACTTGAGCATAGTTATTCAAAAATTGAGGTTGCAGGAACCACTGATTCCAAGAGCTCAGTCGATGGTTATGGTCTCTGTAAACAAAGTTCTGAATGTGATTGAATAAAATACATATTTCTGTCTGATCCCTTCCAAATACAGGAACCACATCAGTGAATCTGCATGGAAAAGCTAGTCTTTTGAGAAGAATGCAAAGGCCCTCGACTCCAGAACATGTAATTCTTTCTGGTGTGGTTATTTTCTCTGGAATGTGCATATATTCAACCAAGTCATAAATCTGGGAGGCATGAAACCTGAAGTGTTTTTCACATTGGGCTTCATCAAATGTATCGAGATCAAATAATGGATATTTCCAATACGGATAAACTTCTCTTGATTTGTTTAAATCATACAGCAAAATAAATTCAATGTCATCGATGTAATTATCAACGTAAGAGAGCAAAAGAGCATCTCTAACAGTTTTGAGACTGTTAGCGGTAGCCATTTTAAGTTTCATTCCATACGTTCGAAAAGCTAAAACAATTTTCCAAGAAGACGCGAACGTCTTTCAATATGATAAAAAACCGCGTTGCAAAAACGTCCGCGTCGTCTTGCTAAAACTCGCTATTTTTCGACATGGAAAGAATCTGTCCGAAATCGTGTTGGACCATTTAATGACACCGACCGTTCCAACATGTTCATATCCTACCAAACTTATAATGGAATAAGAATAACAACATATTCCATTATTGAATGTGTTCAATTCTTACTAAGAGAATTATTTGCCAAAGCCATGTTTTTTATAAATTTGTGGTTATAAAAATAACCGTTTAAAATCTTCTTTAGTGTCCATACTCAAGTGAAGCTGTAGACTTTTTTATTTCAGTGCGAAGGGATTTCTTCTTTGATATGTTGGAGGAAATTTTATGTTGCTGGACTTTATCTTTGGCATAAGAAAATGACCGTACTCGTAGGTATAAAGTCAACATGATATGTCAAATCTTTTCACAAAACCAACATCACAATAACCCTTAAAATAACTTTCAACAACACAAAACATATTTACAACTTCCTCTTTGACATTCCACAAACCTCCTCTATTTCTAATATTTATCAAAGTCTGATCACTGCCACTTTCTCCACTATCTACCTTCCCAGCCATCAACAAAGCTAATCTCTTTTGACTGAACTCTGAATTCCAACTCTTTGACCTCCTAATCCTGCGACTGAAAGTGGAAAATACATAGCCCCCTAAATAAGCAACAATATCCTTTTCTTTCTGACTTAAAGCAGATTTTTTAGATATCAACACATTATCACAATCAACATACCCAGAAGATAAAAAAGCAAGAATATGGTCTGCCAAAACAAGTCCAACAGCCAAAGCAGCATCCCGACTCAAAGAAGGAAACATTTCATCAAACCGTGAGAACACACAATTATAGAAAGTAGGATAGAATTTATCTCCATTGCCATCACACTCAAAATCAAAAATAATTTCTTTCACAACAGAATAAGATTTTGAAACATCCCCATCAGAGCAAACCCAAACCTCAAGTTCAGCCAATACCTCATCTGTCTGACAAAAATCAACTCTCAACTTATCTACACTCTTTCCTAATAATCTTCCAAAACACCCCACATCGACAAGCCTACCATCAAATTTTTTATGTTTCGGAACTTCTGATGTTTGTTGGTGAAATTCATCTGGATGCTTAGCCTTTACATGCCTCGACATACCACTTTTTGACTTGCAAATCTTTTCACAAAAAGAGCATTTAAGAACTTCCTTGATGTCTTCTTCCATCTTCAGCAACGCTTGGTTGAGATCCTCATCAAATAACTTGTCTTGATCTATCACCCCTTCTTCAATTGCTTCTAATAAAGCGTCTACATCTTCAAAAACACCAACACCAAGGACTTCAACTGGTTCGTTCATAGCCATTTTGATTAATCTATCATCCTTCACTCGGGCCGTCTGATAATATTGAACATTCGCCCCAGCCAACAACAGATATCATAAATAGACGGCCCAAGACACCAGACTAGCGTTTTTTTCTTTTGACTATGTTTCTACTTATTGGTAGTGAGTTATTAATCAGAAATGATTACTACAGACAAATTTGTGATGAATTACTGTTACTAAAAATTATAACTTATGATTTTCCCCTTCAAAAAGGATTCCATAATTTCATGGTACTACATTATACTATACTGCTAGGATCAATTTTAATCATATGAGTATTCTGAAGTAACTACAAGCAAAAACATCACAGTCATCATCTATCAGCTATCCACAAATCACTTCATTACATTACTACACTTCTACTACTACATTAAACCAACGACAAAGCAAATTGAAACAGAGAAAATATCTCACGGAATGAAACAGGAAAGTCAGTAAGTTGCTAATATAAAGTTAAACAACAAAACTCAAAACTTGAAACATGTCAGAGATCTTTATAAATAAAGCATAAATCTTCCACTACTGACTACTCACGTCCTCAAACTAACATAAACATTGACTTAATCTCAAGTAACGAAATCATATAGATTTATATATTTATAAAATTATATTGAAAAAGTAAAAAACACTTTACCGATTTATCAACGAAGTCTTGGTTTATGCAATGAGAAATCACAACTTCCAGAAATATTTTGTAAAATCGACGAACGGGAGATCCGATATTATTAGAAAATGTTTCAAAGCTTTTTACCAATGAAATGTAAAATTTTTTGCTACTTAAAAGAAAGATATAATAGTTGTTTTTGTAAAATTAAAAAAAAAACTGACAAGTTTGAAACTTTTATATCAATATTTACGAATACACTATTAATATTTACCCCCGTCATTTCTTCCCGCCACGCGCGAAATCGAAATTCAAGGACGTCTTAAATACGCATTAAAAACGTCTTTCCAAGTCCTCGTTTAAAACATGAGTTCGACGGCATTGCTAAAACGATAATAAGACGTCTTCAAAACGTCTTATTCTAAGACGTCTTCTGAAGACGCATTATGGGCGTTTTAAATGCGCATTATCAAGATACGTCTTATGAAGACCTGATTAAGACGAATTAAAGACGTCTTCAAAACGTCTTGTGCCGGCTGGGTAGAGACCAAGAGCACCAACCAAACTCTTACTGAATTTGTAAGAAGATACCCTCAGTGTGCACTTCCGAATAAAGCAACAATCCACAAAAATGTCAGAAAGTTTCTTCAGAATGGCATTTTGGAAAATCGACACAAGGGAAATAGCGGACGGAGAAGAACTGGCAGAACACCCCAGAATATAAATGCAGTTCAAGTTGCAATTCATAACAACCAGAGGATGAGTTGCAGACGAAATCAACTTGGACTTTCCAGCTCTACAGTTCCCCGAATCATAAGATCTGATTTGGAATACCATCCATATCGTGTTCATAACCGACATGAATTAAAGAACAACGATTTTCAAAGAAGACTTGATTTTTCGAGATGGTTCGAAAATTCATGTCACAACCCAAGATTGCTACCGAATGTTATTGTTGGTGATGAGGCTGCATTTGGCATGAATGGCCACGTATCGTCACAAAATATACGCTGTTATGCTCCCAAAGGTAACCCACCAGCAACTGCAAATTTTGAAGTCAGTGGTGATAGACGAAAGCTGCATCTGTGGGGAGGAGTTTGTGGGAATGGCACTCTTTTGGGCCCTTTTTTCTTCAATGCAAATGTGAATGGGAGAACTTATCTGGAGATGCTCAATAACCGAGCTTTTCCTCAGCTCTCTAATAATTATAATCTCCCAAACTTACAAAACAACAGACTTTGGTGGGTTCAAGATGGCGCAACTCCTCATAGAACGCGCCTTGTAAGAAGAAGGTTACGGGATGTTTTTGGTCGAAGAGTGATTGCAATGGGTCATCAGGTACCGTGGCCTGCAAGATCTCCTGACCTTACACCCTGTGACTTTTTCTTATGGGGATACTTGAAGCAAAACACTTCACCAATCACAGACTTGAACGATTTAAGACAAAGAATCGTGAATGAAATGAACATTCTCCGGGGCAACCGACAAATTTTATTGAACGTCATGCAAGGCATGAGACATAGAGCGCAAAAATGTATTCTAGAGAATGGCCGACATGTCGAGGGAAATTGAACTTTTTAGTTTATTTTGATGTTGTGTTAAACAATCCTAATTTTATTTCGTAAGTAAAATATGGTGTAATGTTGATTTTGTAAATGCGCAGTAACGTAATATTGTTTTCACGCTTCTTATAAAATTTTCACCCCTGAAAAAACTTGATTTTGTCTTTAGATGAACGTTTTTTCAACTACAGTTTTCTTAAAACAGAAACTTTATTTTTTATTTTGATAAAATTGTAACTCGTCTTTAGTGTAAACGGTGACTTAAAGAAAATTATTAATATTGAACTTCTGAAATGATTCTCTTTGTTGTGCTAAATTATACTTTTTGTGCAACGTCTTAATTGATCGTTAAGAAAATAATGAGTTTTTCTGGAGTTATTTTTTCGATTTTCTCTTTTTCTATTTCTCCAATTTCTACAAAAAATACATCATTGGAAAGAGGAAAAAATAAGGTTTTCAATAATATAAAAATTATCATTCAATGATCAGAATTTATTGAAATATAAGCAGTTATAATTCTTGTTGCCACTTTTTTGAAACACACTGTATGAAAAGCGGAATTTCTCTAATCACTTTATTAACGGTTTTTGGTCACTTGCTCAACGAAATGTGATTGGAATATCTAAATGGGAAGAAAGATTATTTACCTTCTGTTTTGTTTTTGTTTTTTAATGTAGAATTGTATCATCGATTGAATCCAAGAGCAACCTTCATGTCTGGCTTTTTGCGTCCATACCAAAGGGATGAAATCAAGATGTTTTTGTATGAATAGCGCATTGGAGTTGGTATCTCGACAATAAACATCTGAATTGGCCATAATGACATGTTGTTTGATCGCAGGGCAGGTGCACCATCCAAATGCCAATAAACACTTACTGGAAAGGCACCATCTTTAATAACATTTGGACACTGTGTTTGGTACATTGAGCCATCTGTAATATCATGATATGTTTGAAGTTGTGAATTTTGATGGTTTTTTTGCATGATACTCCAACTTTCTAGAAAAGAAATTTACATTTGACTGTTTCAGGGCAAATCAGTAAGCTGATTAATTCGGATTAGTTTGTCCATATATATTGCTTAAAGAATTCCAACAAAAAAGTCTGAGAATAAAGTAAACTTCTGAATTTCCTTCGAATGTCACATTGGTTTAAAGTTTTTCTTACCTGTTATTACTCTTTGATGTTCTGGTAACATTGCTATCTCAAAAAGGTTACAAAATCCCTTTGCTGTCAGGTTTTTGCCGTGATATTGACATTGTTGGATTGTTGGAGCAAATGCCATCTCCCATAAGCTGTCCACAATCGCAATAGACCTTTTTCTTGTACTGGAACTGTACATTTTTTAAATTTTTCTGAAATGACTGATTGTTGTTTGGGCATCTGCTATCTGATAAATACTGATATTAATTATATCTATATAGTTTATATCATGAATTATAGAATTTGTTGGTACCTTGCGGTAAAACTAATGATAGCATTTCCAAAATACTTCCAGCACACTGGTCAGATATGTTATTTTTCTGCACAAGTGCAAGAAAAATGCTGCAGAAGTCGCCAACACTGTACTTTGAGTTCATATACAATGGTTCATCATTCAACAATTCATCTTCACTCGTGTCATCTTTGCTGCTGGAATCATCAATGTGGTTGGACAAGTCTTCACTAGATGTATTTTCTGCTGATGTATCTGAGAATGAAATTGTTTTTGAAATTACATTGTTTACTTTTTCACATAAAGAGCTGTTACTGTTGACCTGGTTTTAAAATATTTCAAATATTGATCACCTGTTAATTATTCTGTCTCTCGTGTTTCAACTGGTGATAAAGGCTCACTATCATTAGTATTGCTGTGATCTTAGCCAGAGGGATTTACTCTGAAAATAGTAGTAACCTCAAAAAAAATGTATCAAGCTGAAATTTTCAGGAAACATTCATTTATACCTCAGTAATGACATACTAACATTCCACCGAGGTTCCGGGGGTGGAAGGCCGCTTTTTGGTACTTTAAGTCACGTGACTTGGTCCCAAACCACCAAAATGGTAGTGTAGTCAAATTAAAACCTTATTTATATCATTTGAAAGATCTTTTGACCCTGAACAAAATGTTATTACAATTTTTCTTGAATATCAATATTTCAGGAGATACAGGGGGTAAAATTTGTAAAAAGGGATAAACGTAGTCACTGAAATTCTTGTCTTTTATTGTTTCTCGCAATATGCTTGAGTGACAAAGTAGCAAATATGATTTTATCTTTTAATCTTAACGTTTATCTAACCAAAAATAAATACTGCTAAGTTTTTTTTTTTTACCCCCTGGAATGTTGAATTCTAGACTAGGAAAAAAGCATGAGGTACAATGAAAGAGTTTACATTGCATTAAGATAAATAGCATCACCTCTATATATTCATCACCTCTATATATTCATGGAAAGTACACGTCAATGGTCTTACATACCCAATTAAAAAAGGTAAAACTAAACTTTTTGCTTCTGCATTAAAATGAGGCAACGGTGATTTTGAATAAAGATTCGTCACGTAACATCATACAAAAATCTATTACAGTATCGTTGGCGTGACGTCAGTTTTTTTTATGATCACGGGGAATCGTTGCATTGCATCCCCAATCGAACGTGACGTTTTGGGGGAAATATCTCGAGAACCAATAGGGATAACTGACGTTTTTTAGGGTCTGCCATACGGGCTACAGGGTGACGCAACATTTGGGCCTAAACTATTTTTGGTACTGCGGCTATGACGTCATTAAAATCTTTGATCGACGATATCTCTCTAACCGTTGATCGTAGCCAAATGATCCCATACATTTTTTTGATCAGTTTTTCGAGCTCTACAACATGGGCAAACTTATCATTGCCAATTCTTCATTTTATTTTTCGTGAACTGGACGCATGCTGAACATGGGTGGCGAGCGACGCCGCCTTGGCGGCTAGTCTACTTATACTAATCCGCGTGTGGGCATCCGCTTTTTTCACGCTTTCACTCTCTAAAATTTCGGGTCGTTTTTGCGGTCACTTATTCATAATGGAGTGTCAGACCACGGCGGTTAATATTTTTCTACGATTAGTATAGGGGAAAACATTGCATTGCATTTAATCGTTTCAAATGTTTTGATTATTCGCGAGATCAAGAAACAATAGACAACAACGAAAGTATTCGCGAAGATTTATTACCGTATTTCCTTTAATAAACGCCGCCCTCTGATAAACGCCGCCCTCTATTAAACGCCGCACTTATAGCCGAACGTTTGTCGTAAACGCCGCCCTCTAATAAACGCCTCCCTCTATTAAACGCCGCATCTTGAAAATCGGTGTTTATTAGAAAACAGGTTAAACAAGAATTATAAAAAAGTTTTCATGTCAGACAAGAAAACATTGCTCTTCTTGGACATTTTCGTAAACATATCTTTTGTGTAAAACATTTTCACACAACCTTTTGTGACTTTTTTAAGGATAAGAAAGCATTATTATTTAAGTTTGCTTCGGTCCAATTTTTCATTTTGTAATAAACGCCGCCCTCTAAAGAACGCCTCCCTCTATTAAACGCCGCATCCAAAAACTTGAATTTGTAATAAACGCCGCGGCGTTTATTAGAGGAAATACGGTAATGTTTTTAGGGTAAGTACGCTTTAGAACTTTTTTGTTTGTTTGTTTTGTTTTTTCTTATAGTATTAATAGGGTTTCTGCGTCATTACTTTTCAAATAATACGCGATTGAAGAAATGAATATCATGGTTTTTAATCATGACGGTCTGGGTTCGTAAAGAAAATCGCAATTGTTTTTAATTCACATTTCGACACTTTTACGACTTTCGCGTTTGGTTTTTATTTACATTGGGGTGTGGATTCCATGAACAGTTACAGCGATTTTAATCTTTTTGTTGTTTACCTGTACGCACAATTTATTTTTACTACTGCATATATCGTATCGTGAAAGATTTATTATGAATATTTTGATGTGTTTCAGATCTTCTGATTAAAAAGTTTTTCTGTTCATAACTCCAGTGTTGAACTAAATATGCTTTAGCCGGAATACCTAGAGATTTTTAATTAAAAGAGTGAAGAGTGTTTTTTTCTGTATTGACGTTAGATATTTTTAATCATGGGGAACCATTGCATTGCATCTTCAATTTATACATATGTAAAAAGTGAAAAAAGTGGACGCACAGCGCGTATTTTTTTTTTTTTCTTTGGAATTTTTTTGAATTCCAAACAATTGAAGAACTTTATTATACTAAAATTCATTATACTAAGCCTTTCTCTCTGTTCAGCTCACATCAATTAAAACCTGTAAAAAATTTTTACATGGGTTACTAGTATGATATATATATATTAACAGCATCAATGACGACTTGAATTTCCACATCAAACATCTTTGTTTTCAAAATCTAAAGAAAGAAAATGGAAGGTTTTATGAATGAATCTTTCAGAATGTAATGACTCAAAATATCCTTGTTATCAAAGATTTCGCATCTAAAATTATAATATCTTACTAACCATTCTGAATTGAATTGTTCTAAATATCTAAACATTAACCTTTTACTTACCATTTACTCTTGCAGTATATCAAATATGTTGCCATCTTGCTCGACATCCCTATCCAGATCATCATCTAATTGTGGGGCCTGGTAATGAAATGATTTGGTATAAATAATCATATCTTAATATCATATCTTATCATATCTTTTATGCAAATAATACAAATCTACCTTTTCAACATTTTCACAGACTTCTCCTCTGCACTTGCCACAAGCTGCAACACATTGTAAACCATACCTCCTGCACGTACATTGATATGATGAGCACATGTTGTTTATTGATTGACAATTGCAACGGATAAACTTCAGGAGTTCGGGTGGTGCAACGTTTTCATCTGTCAGTATAGGTTTCAGTTTTCCATTTTCATCTTTCCAACCCCATTGTAAAGGATTTGGTGTAGTTATTGCCAAAGTTTCCCAAACTATGATTGATGGCTGTACTTTCGGTTGGGGGTAGACATTCTGGCTTTATATCACCTTTGGCTGCCATTTCCATGAATTTGCTGTATCTAAAAAAAGTTGAAAAGGAAAAGAACAGGTTATGCTATGTTTTAAAACGGACTAATTTCCTGCTAGACAAAGTTTATTTATGTATAAAAAAGTGTTAGCTTCTGACCTTAAATCAAAGAGCTGTAGAGGATCAATCGGTAGAAAACTACGTACCTCAAATTCCCTAAAGATCCTTTTCCACCATACATGAGAAGAAATAGTTCAACCCCAGCAACACCAACTTCAAATTGATTTGCGTTCTGATCTTTGAGAGTATCGAATATCTTGCGAATTTCTGAAGAAGATTCAATTTTCTTGATGAGTGAAGTTTTGCCTTTCATGTGGATAGCAGACGTTGTATCACACCCAGTCCACGCATGTAATACAAGAAGATATGGTTTTAATCTTGAAAGATTTTTGATTGAAGACTTAACACTAAATGTTGCTTTCGTTCTTTCGGATGTAACCGTGACATCAGCCATTGCATTGCTCCAGTGGTACAGTAACATGATGGCAACATCTGTGTCATCCGCAACCACATTTATAGAAACACCAGTGGCTGCTAACTCTATTGCACATCTTACGATTTGGGTATCTGCATCATCTTTACATTCAAGCACTTTGTTTCCTGCCTCACGCAAGTACTTAGACAGCATAGCAATAAATCTTGACTTATTTGCACTACTGGCCAGAAACACATCTTGTTTGATGCTACACTTCATAGCTTCTGTACAATGAACTTATGTATTTGACTTCTTCGCACTTCTTCTTTCATGTTCAGGATCTTTTGTAGATAGATCTTGACTGTATCCATCAAACACAACAGTACAGTTTCCGAATTTTCTTTTCACATACTTGACGTATTGTTCACATACATCTGCAAAATTGCCACAGCCTGTCCAACGAACCTTATGTAAAAGAGCACCCCCATCCAGTACATGTAATGAATCTTTGTTAATTTCGACCTTTTCTGTCAACAATGCATTTCGGAGAAGAGCTTTATTTGGTTTGCGCATCAGACCGTCCTTAAATAAAGACATTGGGTATGCTGTTAATTCAAAGTGGAAGAAGTTTTCAATGTTGGGTGTTCGCTGAGCAATAGCAATCAAACGAAGAAAAAGAGCGGTTGGTTTGATTTTAATTGCCTTCTTGTTGTCAATCTTTACTGCATTGTAATGACTTTCAAAGTTGTTGACCTTGGAACTTCTTTTAATCTTTGCATTATGAAAAAATACGCCATCTAAACTTTCTTGAATTTCTTTTCCAATTTTCTCAGTATCATCACAATTCAAAGATCCATTATCACAGATTCCTGTAGACAAAGACTAGAACTCCGTGTTACTTTCCTCAAATGGGCTGTGCTTTAGAAACCAATCTTGGACCAATGCTAAATCCGAAGAGTCTCGGCACATTATTGATTTTCCAAAGTCTTCATGCTGTTCACTCCCTTTAGAAACGACCTTTGTCACAAAACTCATTGTGTCATGGATGACAGCACAATAGTGCGCTGTATGGACCCATTGATGGTGCATGCTTAGTGCCTGTACTATTTATGCTTTTTCATAGGTTTTACCCCCTGTTTTGATGATTTAACCCCCTGTATGTCTTGAAATATTGATATTTAAGAATACTTGTAATAATATTATTTGTTAAGGGTCAAAAGATCTTTCAAATGGTATAACTAAGTTTATTTGACTACACTACCATTTTGGTGGTTTGGGACCAAGTCACGTGACTTAAAGTACCAAAAAGCGGCCTTCCACCCCCGGAACCTCGGTGGAATTTTAGTATGTCATTACTGAAGTATAAATGAATGTTTCCTGAAAATTTCAGCTTGATATCCCCCTATCAAATCCCCCTCGCTATCTAGAGAAAAGTGAACGGAGGAGAAGAAAAAAGGGATGATCATTTTGGTTGGTTTATGGGGTTAGGGTGTATTGTATTTTTGTCTTTATTTCCCTGCGTAGACATATACTCGCTTTACCTTTTGTGGCCACTCGTTTTTTTAACTTTTTCCAATTTGTATAGTCTTGGAATTTTCGTCCGATGAAGAGTGTGACGTTAAATTTTTTCTTTTCCTATAAAGATTCCTTTTTTTTACACAATAATTAAATTCTGTGTCGCTTGATGAGTCTTCTTCTGCCACAAACGGTTTTCTCTTTCTAAGCAATTTTTACCTATGTCTCGTATTGAAAAATACGTTTTCGTTATCTGTGGAAGATGTGGAGAAGCGCTCTGATGTCGACTCGTTCATTTTGGATCTCGAATGATGTGGATTCGCGCGCATTACCTAGACCGTTGGCCAAGGGTCAGAAAAGTGATGCTTTTGTGGTGCACCTCCTAGAACCAAAATATTTTTGCAGAATATGATAGTTTAATGCACATTGATTCTCAATTTAAAAAGTTGACATGCTGAAAACCCGCAGTTTTCTCAAAAATATCAAACAAAATTTTACAGAATTGTTATTATGAATTGCGTGGAATAGACGGTCATACGCCATTACGGCTCGTCAGATACATTTTACTGAACCTTCATTATCCAATCAAATTGTCCTCGAAGGACGATATTCCGGTCTGTGAATTTCAAAATTAAATACAAACAAAAGATGGTAAACAAAGTTGCACGTGCAAGTAGTAGTGTAGTGTAGCAGGAAAGAAACAAGCGTAGCATCAGTTTATAATTAGTTTTGTATTTTTGTAATAGTAAGTTAGTGTAGAATAGGTTTGTAGAATAGGATAGAGTTGAATTTTAATGAATTGAATATGGAAGAAGAAAAGAAATGCTGTTGTATACATTTTTCTGGTGTTGCTAATAATAATGAAGATCTACGAACAGTTACTGAAACCAGCCACAGTAACATTATTGAATATATTGAAAAATGGAAACATTTAGATGGTGAGGGAAGAGATGTAGCAATTCGAAGCCAATCAGTTGTTCATTTACCATTTATTGAAGAGCAGCTTAGTGTAAGTTTCCATGTTAAGTGTTATCAACTATTCACCAATAAAACCCAAATTGAAAGAGCCACTAAAAGAGCTAAAAAGCAATGTAATGGAAGTGAAGAAACCGGGAATAGCACACAAGAAGCATCAAAGGATGAGTTAAAACAACCTAAGAGAAAGTCTTTACGTTTGTCAGATACTGATACTTCTGCAATTCAACTGACATCTACCACCAGCAAGACCAGAGGTCATGTTCTCCCAAAAGTCTGCATTATCTGCAAGAAAAGTGAAAAATACTACACATGCAAGGTAGATTTTTAGCTTTGGGATTATGCATTGAATTAATTATCTTAATATTATTCTAATGAGGTTTCTTCAGTAGACTATAAATTTGATAAGATTATTTGTTTTGTACTACACTTGTTATGAATTTTAAACTTTAGATCGAAAAGAAAAGAAAACCACAAAAATTGAGTTAGGTTATATGTATATGTTTCAGGAGTTGTTAGGTAAATACTAGCAGTTTATGTAATGATGCTATCATTTCAGGAGTAGAAAAGATTTAGACAGTTCAAGGATAGAGAAAGATGAAAAGCAAGTTCAAGGAGTTCTTGAGACTATTCGTGCTATGTCAAACCCATTTGATTTTGTATGTAATCAGTTAGTGAATATTTCCACCGGCATTCTTGCAGACGCTGCAGTGACCAATGATATGGTTCATATGTTTGAGATTGGTGAAGAAAAGGCTGAAACTTTTATGAAAGAAAAAATTCTTACAGCCGAGCCAGATATTAGCAGTCCCATTAAAAGAACCAACTTAAAAACATTTACAAACATCAGTAACAAAAAAGTGAATACCCAAAACAAGAAAGGGGAGCTGGTCATCATCAGAAATACGAAAAACACATTCGCTAAACTTGTTTTGATTGCAAAGAGCCGAGATGTAAAGATGGAGAATGTTTTGAAATTCGCCCTTTTCCGCTTCCATTTGCTGATGCAGTTGGCAACCTCACGAAAACAACTAAGTCTAAACTTTTAGCAGAGATTGAGAAAGGAATTGATGGCATTTCTATTGAAAGTATTTCATCCGAAAGTGCTGCAATTGTCGATGCAATGGCATTACTCCAAACAGTCAACGTAACACATGCTACTTTTGGAGATTTTTCAATTCATGTCTTACAAAAGCTTGTAACTTTGGGAACTTACTACAAAGCTAAAAGATTTTGTTTGTGATCGATATCGTGAGGTGAGTATTAAGGGTTTAGAAAGAATGAAAAGAACTGAAACTGGAGTGCAGAGCATCAAAATACTGAACTGTAACCAGAAATTTCCAAAACAGTGGAAGAAGTACTTGTCAGTTGGTGCTAACAAAGAAGATTTGATAGAGTTTCTTTTCATACACTGGAAATCACTTTCAGCGGATTACTTTGGTGGAATAAATATTTATCTAGCGCATAACAACAGCTGTCATGCTTTTATTCCGACAAATGACAGCGTAACTGTTGAGTGTATTACTTCTCTGTCGTGTGACCACGAAGAAGCAGATACGCGAATGATTTCTCATGCTCATGAATGTAGTCAACAATATTCTACCATCTTAATCAAAAGTCCTGATACAGATGTTGCTGTCTTGATTTTGTCGTCTTTAGAATTTTTAAATGGTGCAACAGTGTATTTCGCCACAGGAACTCAGAATCGAAGTAGGATAATCCCAATGAATCAAGTAGCAAGTAAATGGGGTGTCGAATGGTGTAGAGCCTTTCCGGGATTCCATTCTTTTACAGGTATCTTAATCAAAGTGTTAAATTGTTAGTGAAACCTATAATAACTGATCCATTCCTTTCTATTTAAGGTTGCGATACAACAAGTTCTTTTCTTGGGAGAGGAAAAACGAAAACACTGTCAACTTTAAAGAAGAATCCAGAATTTCTGTCAGCATTTCAACAGCTTGGTGTTGTAGGATTATCATCTACCTTTGTATATATGTCTTATTGTTCTTTAGATAAACATTCACAGTTTAACTAATACACTTAACTTGAATAAGATATTCTTCATGTTTGTCTTTTACTGACTGACTATTCAGTGTTATGGTTGAGTTACAGTGCCCAATTCCTGGTTGTGGCTACCAGACACCAGCGGGGTCATCTGAAACTGTAGCATGCACCCTACTATCAGCTCACAGCACAATACACATGGGGGGTCGAACCCATGTTACACCTGGGCCGAAGTTAGAACGACCGAAGGTAGATAGTGGACTGAACCAAGAAGAATGGAACCTCTTTATTCGTCGTTGGGATGCCTTTGTCCGAGGTTCTGGGCTGGATCCGAACAATTGTTCAACTCAACTGTTCCAGTGTACCAGTGATTCACTTGGTGATAGCTTGCTTCGGTCTAACCCTGATATCATGTCTCGCCCTACCAATGAATTGTTGGATTCGATGAAGTCGTTGGCTGTTGTGGCTGTTGCTACTTGCGTCACCAGGACTGAACTAATAAACATGCATCAGGAACGCAACGAACAATTTCGTATATTTGCTTCAAGAGTACGAGGCAAAGCTGAAACCTGCAACTACAAGACGGGATGCACCTGTGGTAATACTGTTGATTTTACCGACTCCATAATCAGAGACATATTGATAGCTGGTATTGAGGACTCAGATGTTCGACGTGAGATCCTCGGTGTGAAGGACATTCTTGCTACCTCCATTAACGATATTATTGCTCTTGTTGAGAGTAAGGAGATGGCTCGTGATGCATTGCCACTTCCTACTGGACGTGTGTCATCATCATCCTACCGCCGCAATAACTTGGATCGTTCTGACCCTGCCCCACCTCATACACCTATTCCTTGCCCTGGATGTGGAAAGCCCTACCTTCGTTTTACTGAGGGTAAATCTGGACGCAACAAGAAGCCTCACAAGCAGTGCATCGACTGTTACCGGGCTCAACGTGCCAGTCGTCGTCAGGAGAAGTCTGACCCGAAATTTGGTCCAAAATCTGGTCCATCTGGTAGCAGTGTTGATATTGGTGCCATGTTCTCACAGATATCTAGTGTCGCTGCAGGTGTAACCGGTGGTAATCCCACCGTTCAACAAAATGTCATCTCTATGCCGCACAACATCTTCACCAAGGGACAGTGGCGGAAATCGAAGTTCAAGGACCATCCTAAGATAGAACTTGTACTATCTGTTTCGCCATCGGATTATCGTCAATTCGGTAAACGATGCCCTAGGGTGACCCCCAACCGGATCTCTGCGCTGGCTGACACTGGTGCCCAGTCATGTCTCTGGTCAATGAAGGAGTTCGAGTCATTTGGGTTTTCAAAGGACGACCTGATCCCCGTTGACATCAACCTTATGGCAGCCAACCAATCTCCTATAACCATTGAGGGAGCTGCTCGAGTCCGCCTGGAGGGGGTTGCATCAGACGGCACTAAACGGTCATGCGCTACAATGGTTTACACTAGCATGTAGCTTTAGCTAAAAATGCCCCCGCGCTCAAGCATTCCAATTTGTACAGATAGCAAGCTATACATTAACAACAGAAACGAAAACAAGTTTTTGGCCCAAAAAAAAATGTTTTGGTTGATTTGAGACCTGATATGAGGCAAACTAAATATTTCGACAAAATCAGGCTCCCTGCCTGGCGGCAATGCAAAACCAAGTTGCAATATGCAAACCAAATAGATCTACACTTAAACAGATGAAAATATGCACAAAACTTTGTTAGTTTTTGTTATCTCTTAGGCCTAAGTCACACTGATGCTAATATTCCTTTCAAAAAGTGTAAATAAGGCTTAACAAGTAAGATCAGAAAGTATTTGCTACAAACAAAAGAAATGTGTGAACTGAAACCATGGATACGTATTTTATAATCAAAATAAAATTTGTTAAACATTCTGTAAGAGCCAAAAGAAAAAAAAACAAACTTTTTCAAAAAAATAAATTAAAGCGAAAAATCCATTAGAAATCTGCGTTTCAAACTTTGATTTAAAACAAAAAGTAGCCAAAGTTTACATAAAAAAAACAAGAAGAAAATATAAGAAAGTTTTATTGATCATGATCACACTAGGTTTGGAAGACAGTTAAAGAAGAAAAACACGAAGAACGACAATTTGTAATATGGCTTTCTCGTCTACTTAGAAATCCAATTAAAATCTTTTTAAGGCAAGATGCCCCCAAAAATCAGTGCATAAAATAAAATTATTGAATGGAAGATTTGGAGCTAAAACATATGCAAAAATAAAATGTATGGTTGGCAAAATTTCGGATTTCAAGCTGTGCTTCAAAATCCTTGTCGTTCACTTCACTAAAACAACAAAAAAGTAACATGAAAAATGTCTAAGTAATTTTAGCATACGAACTTCCTAAACAACATAGTATAATATAATAACAAATTAGGAAAAAGATACGAAAAAAAAATTCTGTCTCCCACCTACGCTACGGTACCAAAAGCAAAATCAGCTAATAATTGTATACCACCGTGTAACAGCAACACGAAAAGTTGGAAGATGATGAACAAAATCGAAAACTGACTTTCGCCTATCTCGTGAAACTACTATGCCTCCTCGCTCGCTTACGCTCGCTGCGGGGACAATAAGCAGGCAGGCTCAGGGGTTTTACTTGTCTTTGGAAAATATGATTGACCTGGGCATAGTGTCGAATGATTTCCCTGCAATCAAAAGAGTACCTGCGACTGACCTCTGCGACAATTCTCCCACCAATACTGTGGTATCTGATGTTGACCCAGGAAAGAGCTGTTCTTGTCCAGTTCGCACATCTGTCCCAGAGATGCCCCAAGAGCTGCCTTTCGCATGCTTACCCGAGAATAACGCTCAAATGAGAAAGTGGTTACTCGATTACTTTGCATCATCCACTTTCAACACTTGCCCGCACCAACGTCTGCCACTAATGGAAGGTCCACCCGTTGAGATCCATCTGAAACCTAATGCCGTCCCCAAGGCTGTACACACACCTGCCTCTATTCCACTCCACTGGCAGGACCAGGTTCACCGGGATCTCCTGAGGGATGAAGCACTTGGTGTTATTGAGAGAGTACCATATGGCGAGCCAGTAACATGGTGCCATCGCATGGTCGTCACCCGTAAGCATGATGGCTCGCCACGGAGAACTGTCGACCTGTCTCCTCTCAATAGGCACTGCCAACGTGAGACATTTGCAACTGCTTCACCTTTTCAGTCAGCTAGACGCATACCACCAAACACATGGAAGACTGTTAATGATGCGTGGAATGGGTTTCATAGTGTACCTCTCCGGGAGTCTGACCGACACTTGACCACTTTTATCACGCCTTTTGGCCGGTGGAGATATTGTGCGACACCACAAGGATTTTCCGGTTCAGGCGATGGTTACAACCGTCGCTTCGACGCAGTCTTGTCAGATTTTGAGCGGAAGGAGCGTGTCACTGATGACGTTCTTCACTACGACACTTCTCTCGAGTCTCATTGGTGGAGAACTTTGCAAATGCTGATCACTTCAGGTAAAGCTGGCATTATTATGAACCCAGATAAATTCCACTTTGCGCAGCGTACTGTCGACTTTGCAGGATTCCGCATTTCCGATTCTTCCATTGCACCATTGCCAAAATATACCGATGCAATACGTAGCTTCCCAACACCGAAATCGATCACCGACATACGCAGCTGGTTTGGCCTGGTCAACCAGGTCTCGAATCACGCGCAACTTCGAGATTTCATGGGACCGTTCCGACAATTTCTCAGTCCACGACGCGCGTTTCAATGGTCACCAGAACTCGACCACGCCTTTAGGCAGTCTAAAGAATCCATCATACAAGCCATAAATGATGGTGTCATCATCTTTGATCCGTCAAGGAAAACTTGTTTGCGTCCTGATTGGTCCCGAAGAGGTATCGGATACTTCCTTTATCAGCAGCACTGTGGATGCACCTCCGACACACCCGACTGTTGCCAAAACGGGTGGAGGATTGTACTTGCCGGATCGCGTTTCTTGTCGTCTGCGGAGCAGCGCTATGCCCCTGTCGAGGGCGAGGCCTTAGCCGTAGCATGGTCATTGGAGCAAACCAAGTACTTCACGCTAGGTTGCTCTTCCCTGATTGTTGTCACTGATCATAAGCCGTTGGTTAAAATCCTGGGAGATCGAACACTTGATGAAATTGCCAATGACCGTATCTTCCGGCTCAAACAACGCACGCTACCTTGGTCTTTTACTATATATCATCTCCCAGGTAAAACGAACCTTGCCTCTGATGCAACTTCAAGGTATCCGTCGGCTGCTATTGATCTACTGACTGTTGCAGACCAAGTGGAGTATGCATTAAACGCCGCTATTCGCGCAGACGCCAGTGACATCTTCAGCATCGATTGGAACCATTTAGCTACCGAGACAACCAAGGATGCAACACTCGCCTTGTTGCGTAAGCATTTGGAAACAGGATTTGCTGGAATTCATCCTGATGAAATTGCCATGATATCCGAGTATTGGAAATATCGCGATTCCCTCTACATCTTGGACGATGTCGTGCTGTACCAAGATCGTGTTGTTGTACCTCCGTCACTTCGTCCAGCGGTATTATCAATCTTGCATTCAGCAAACCAAGGCGTTTCTGCCATGACATCACGGGCCCATTCGATAGTTTTTTGGCCAGGCATATCCAAGGACATTGACGCTACTCGCGCAAACTGCATACCGTGCCACCGCAACGCTCCATCTCAACCTGCCTTACCTGCAGCGCCACCATCAACACCCTCTACTCCTTTTGAGATGATTTTTGCCGATTTTTTCTCGTATGATGGCTCCCATTACCTACTGGCTGGCGACCGACTGTCTGGTTGGGTTGAAGTTTACCAATCGCTTCATGGTAGCAGCAAATCGGGGGCCAAGGGACTCCTTGCTGTGCTGCGCTCTTTCTTTGGCACGTTCGGTGTGCCCGAAGAGCTTTCCAGCGATGGCGGCCCTGAATTTTCGGCTAGTGAAACAAAACATTTCCTGAAGAAGTGGGATGTCCGCTCCCGAATTTCGTCTGCATACTTCCCACAATCGAACGGTCGTGCCGAAGTCGCAGTAAAGAAGTGCAAACGACTGCTTATGGAGAACATCAATCCGAACGGCTCATTGAATAATGACCGGTTCCTACGTGCTTTGCTACAATTGCGAAACACACCAGACGCAGATTGTAAGGTCAGCCCGGCAGAGATTATTTTTGGCAAGCCATTGCGTGATGCTTTCTCCTTCGTCAATCGCCTTCCCAAGTTCACTAATCCATCGATCCGGTCAACATGGCGTGAAGCATGGCACAAGAAAGAGGAAGCCATGCTGACTCGTTTCTCCCGTTCATCGGAACGCTTGAATCAATCCGCTAGTCAGCTGAAACCGTTGATTGTTGGCGACCATGTCCTCATTCAGAACCAGCACGGTAGCCACCCTAATAAATGGGATAAGTCCGGCACCATTGCTGAAGTTGGGGATTTTGACCAGTACCTTGTCAAGGTCGATGGATCAAATCGTGTGACATTACGTAACAGACGCTTTCTACGGAAATTCACACCGTTATCCCCTGTCATCCAATCTGCAACACCCAGAAGGGCATACGGGCTACCCTACACATTAGGTCCTATGACGCCTGCACCTGTATCTAGTAGTCCACCGAAACTTGACACCGCGGCGACGACACCAGTCAGTAGTGTGAAGGACCCGATTGTCCGAGATGATTCAGACGTACAACCTAATGTCACCGAGCAGCCTCCGGTCGATCCAACAGTGCCTGAACAGCCTATTAACGATCCTGTCCAGCGTTCTCGTCCTCGCCGTGCTGTTCGTCCACCCCTACGATATGTTCCAGAGACCGGGACTTGGTCGTGAGCGTTCGGTTGGCGGTATCATCCCATTGTTTTTGCTTTCTATTTATGGTTTGTTGGGACATTATTGTATCATGGACGTACTATGATGTACCTGTATGATCTACCTTTGTATATATGTCTTATTGTTCTTTAGATAAACATTCACAGTTTAACTAATACACTTAACTTGAATAAGATATTCTTCAGGTGTATCATTACAAATTGACGAGAGTGTTCTTGAAAATTTGGAAAAGTTTGTCTGTTGCTTATATAACGGAAAAAATGCATCATCTGTCAACGAACTTCGCTATTTGCTGTTTACTTCTGGTCAGTTATATTTTTTATTATGTTAATAAAATGCATTTGTCTGTCAGTTACCAGGCTTTGTTCTCTCTTTCAGGTAAGTATGACGAAGAATCACTACCACCGACTTACGATGCATTCGTTCAACATTCAAAACGATGTATTTATTTATTTATTTATTTATTTCGCCAATATTTATACAAACTTTAATATACAATCGTATATAATGGCTGGAGCAAGCAGAAGGCTGGAGTGCCTTATCATCAAGCCCCATGTAAATATAACTATTTCACTTAATATATGCTAATAATACTTACTAACTTATAATATATAATGATATATACAAAACATGAAAACAAAATACCTATCTGACCAGAAATATTTACAAGCAAAAGGAAAGCATATTACAGACCAGTACTCAAACACTCGTTATGAGATAAAAACAAACAACAACAACAAAAAAAACAAAAACAACAACAACTACAACAACAAAAAAAGAAAACAATACAGAATGAAAATGTAAATCAAGCGAGAAATATTAAGAAGACTAGGAGGAAATATAATATGACACAGCCAAAAAAAACTGAGAAAAATCAATGTCCCTATTAAGTAACTTCATTTTGACAGATCTTGTGAAACAGTAAATAGAGTTGGCATCCTTTTCTGCATTTTGTAAAATATTATTCCATAGGGTAGGACCACGATGGAGGATAGAGAAGGTAGTTATTTTAAGACGCTTTTGAGGAATTTTAAAATTATTTCTTGAATGTCTGGTATTGTATTTATTTTCAATAGTGGAGAATAGGTCGCGGAACATCGTTGGGGTTAGCTCAAGTTTACTTTTAAACATGAAGATTAATACTTGGTATATGTTTAATTTGTAGATACTAAGAATCCCAAGTTTCTTTAATAAAGGTTCGGAGGGTGTGTATCGATTTACACCGAAGATAATCTTGCAAGCATGTTTTTGTTTACAGTAAAGTTTCTTAAGCTTAGTTTGGCTTAGTTTGATGTAACTATCAAACATTCATCTGGAGAAATGCAGTATTTCCTATGGCATATGTTCCATCCCCAAACGGGCATGGGTGGATCGTGAAAGAAGAAACCGGCACAATTGACATCGTTTGGTTAACGGAGCCAGTAGCTCCAGATGATGTGTTGCAGTTCCTTTCCTGTAAATGCTTGTCTGGTTGTAGTACGCAGCGGTGCTCTTGTGTGAAGGCGTCTTTTAAGTGTACAGACCTTTGTGGATGTACAGGATGTCGAAACCAGGCCGATAGAACAGGAAATGACTTTGGTGGCGAGGAAAGCATGGATGAATATAGTGGAAATGACGACGATGATTCATCAGAAGACGACGATTCTAGTGTTTTTTTAGATCTTTAGTTTTGAGGAGGTGTTATAGTGAATGCATAGATCAATTTTTTAAAAATCAAAAAAGTAGTCAATTGTTTTCAAACCTCTCACGAACAGATTGTTTAGAGATGCAGATTGAGAATTTAATCGAGCGATGACATGATAAAAGTGTTGATTTAAAATCTGATATTTCAATGTAAAACATGTCAACCTTCTTTTTTTATATTCTTGAGACACTATAACGCTTATTACAGTTGTTTTGTAATTATTATTACGTGTCGTTGGTACAGAAATAATAGCTTATCGAATAAATCGATAGTAAATCGATTTACTTGCACGAAAATATATAATTACTGGTCAATCGATGCTATGTTTCACTATTGCCTTTTTTATGTTCCTATTGACCAAAACTAATAACCCAGAACTATTTTTAATATGAAAATTTCATATACAGCAATGAAAAATCAAAAACCCGATATCGCACGACACGCCCGATAGATAAAAATTTAAGACTGATTTACGAGAAAACTGCGGGTTTTTGAGATGTCAACTTTTTTGTTTTGAATTCTCCACATCTTAACACGCAAATATATACAAAAACATTTTGGTTCTAAGAGGTGCACCACAAAAGTGCTATTTTTAAGACGATTTTTAATGCTTGGCCAACGGTCTAACCATCTAACGTTCGTTTCGCATAGTAAATCTATTTTGCTTTTCATGATGTGTCCATTTTGCTTATTTAATCGGCGGGAAAATTCGCAAATCACTTTTTACTGGAATTGCGGTAGATTCAACTCTGAGTAGAATTGTATTTATATATCTTCGTTATGGCATCTAATCTAATGGCATTGTTTCCGAGCGGATACAAAAAAAGCTTTTAAAGACAAATTTCCAGGTACACCCGGTTTTAAAACCGTCAATTAAGTACCAAAAACCATCCAAACTTCCTAGTGAATATATGACTTCCATTCTAAAGCAAATCTATGGAGTAAGGTGAATCTTTTGTTTGCCTCACGTCGTCGTCCACGTTGCCGTCGTACTTTAGTAAGTTCCCTAATATGTCAGCAGTTTAAACTGGTTATTCTTGGATGCTGATTTGATTTAAAAAAAACCTATGTGAGAAGTATTTTTTAATAATGAAAATAGTGGATTTATGATGGTTTTTAAACTAATTTTTTGGATAAGTGAATCACTTACGATGTTGGGCCTTTCTGAGTTGAATTTTCATTATTAAAAAATACTTCTCACATAGGTTTTTTTTAAACCGAGTGGAATCCATATTTTCACATTTTTTGGCCGGATCATGTTGAGATGCCTGTAGAATTGGAGATAGTCACATAAATCTCTTGTGTTTTTGTGTTTTGGTAGTATTCCTAGTATATTCATCATATTTATAGGTTTCAATATATATGTATGTTTTAATTTTTCTAATTTTTAAGTTCAAAATTGGTCAAAAATGCAAAAAATCGGATTTTTGTGAGATTGTTTGAAATTTTTCAAAGTAGAAGATGCCGTAATTTCAGAACTGTTTGTCATAAACACATCAAATCTTCAGTATGTAAAGCACTTTGGCCATTGTATAGGAAAATATGGAAATTGTAACCCTTAAAAATCATAAAAAACCGAAAATAACTATTTAAAATCGAGATAATGGGCTTGAAATGTCAAAAAATTGTTCATTTTTGTCATTTTTAAGACTTTATAACTTTTTTTCTTCTTTAGATCACCCTCTGAAATTCAGGAAATCAATATAAACCCAAAAAAGCAATACAAATACCCAAATTGAGATTTTCAAATATTTCAGAAAATCCATAATGACAGCTTGAAAATTGAAAAAAAACACGAAAATTCTGATTTTACATTAAGAGCAGCATGCATAATTAAGAAACACTAAAAAACACCATTCTGTATTTTTGTTTATAGGTTGTAAAAACTTAGAGCTCTCCTCACTCAAAATTATAGAAAAAAAATCCACTGCCTTCATTGATTATTGGGTCTTTAAACATGGCGGAATTTTCCATTTCTTAAAAACAAGGGTAGCTTATACAGGTGCTAGAGGAAATTTATTATGAGTAATTTAACTTACTTTTGGTTACATTTGTTGTATGATAGTAGTATTTGCAATTGATGTATAGTTCTGTGGTGTTCTATCAATATATAGTCAGAACTGGAGGTTTAAAGTAATGCGAATTTCAATGAAAAGTGATTTTTTTCGATTTTTGACAACTAATATGGCTGCCAAGGGTAAAATGAAAATTTTTAAATCTTTATTCCCTAACAGTATACTGAGAGTACAACAAGTCCTGAAAATTTCTGGTCTATAACTTATACAGAAAGAAAGTTATGGTCTTTCAAAAATCGTAAAAATGCAAAAAAGACCCCCCAGCGAAAATAGAGCAAAATTTCAAATGGCCATATCTCAAGACCACATTGAGATATAAAGCTGAAATTTTGAAGTTTTTCATTTCTTATTGATACCAACACATGGTGCAAATTTCATTTAAATCTGAGATGGTGACCAAAAAAATTTGCCTGAAATTGGTCAAATTGGCATGGAATCACCCCTAGGAAGTTTGGATGTCCAACATGTTTGCATCCAGGACAACAGCTCAATGTCAAAGGGAACGTGAGAATTTACGAGTATTCTGGAAGGACTCATCCAAGACACAATCACCTTGATACTTTTTCATTTCATTTTTTTTGACGACGGCTCAATGTCAAAGGGAACGTGAGAATTTACGAGTATTCTGGAAGGACTCATCCAAGACATAATCACCTTGATACTCTCCTCCATGCAGAATTAGCCGCTCTTTCAAAGGAGGCAGTCTTTGGCATTTATGGACCATCACCAGTCCATAACATTCTGGAAATTCCTGAAATGCTGCCATTTGATTACATGCATCAAGTAATTGAGGGAGAGTTTACCAGACGTATAACGAAATGGTTAAAAGGCGACTGTCCAGCTGGGGTCAATCTAAAAAAAAGGATAAATGAGATGTCAACTGAGTTGGAGAATATTGGTGTACCACATGATTTCCATAGGAGATTCTGAAGCGTTAGTGAGTTTGGGAAATGGAAAGCCAGTGAAAAGCAAATGCTTTTCTTACATGCTGCTTTGGTTGTCTTCAAAAATATCCTTCCAACCGATGACACCATCGAAATTCTGTGTCTCATCAGGAATACAGTACCTTTCACTGTCAAAAAACATATTGATGGATTTCCAACCAATTCCAATGTGAGCGTATCCTGAAAAATGGTACAATGTATCACAGTGTTGCATATGGAAGAAGAAAAAAATCTGTGAGCTATTTAGTCAAGTACAACAAAAGTTATTACGGGGAGGTCCAGTTCTATATTGCAGTCAATCATGTTACCTTTGCTGTTGTGAAGAAGTTTCAATCGTCTTCAATGAATATCTGTCAAAATCTAGATCCACCAACAGTCATAAAACAATTCCTTGACCATAACCAACTTGGCTGCCATTTCATTAGTGTGACTGTAACAAATAACTATTGTTTAATACCATGTGCACAAATTCTATCCAGAGTCATATTTGTGGCTTCAGATGAAAAAGAAATAGATGGATATGTTACTGATGTTCTGAAGTCATATCAACATGATTAACACCAATCAATCAATCAATCATCTCAAACCAAACCTAATTCTGTTGCATGATGGTGTACACAGCCGGGTGGATGGAGGGAACTAAATCAACATAAAATTAGGGAATTGGCAATGGAAAGTGCACCCATGCTGTAGAGCTTGGAAAACTGATCAAAAAAATTGTATTGGATTGTTTTGCTACGAACAACAGTCACAGAGATAGCGTGCGAGTTGGTTCTCAATGAAAAGGCGGCATTGCTCCCCATCCATGTTCAGCCTGCATTGTTCCACCTTCAAAGAGGAATGGTTTTGCTATGACCAACCATTACAGAGATATCGTCGATCAAAGATTTTGATGACGTCACAGACCCTGCCCCTTTGACATTGATTGTTGGAGCAAATGCCATCTCAAATGCCATTAAACCAAACGTAATTCTGTTGCAAGATGGCGTACACAGCCGGGTGGATGGAGGGAACTAAATCAACACAAAATTAGGGAAATGGAAATGGAAAGTGTACCAATGTTGTAGAGCTCAGAATACAGATCAAATCGTTTTGCTATGACCAACCATTACAGAGATATAGTCAATCAAAGATTTTGATGAGGGAGAGAGACCTAGGAGACAAAGAAGTAAATTTTTTAACTTTTTCCTCTAGCTGTTTCATAATCATTTCCAGCCCTCTGAATTTACGACGGCATTCAGCTTTTGCCGTCGTGAAGCTGCTGTAAATAAAAATTACGACGGCAAAATTTTGCAGACAATGTTTTTTGAATGCAAATATTGAATATGTCAGGGCTATTCCTGGGAATTCCCCTGACATCTCCCGTTTATTCTCAAGAATTTTCTTTCTATAGAACATTTGTTTATATGTCACGTCATCGATTTATAAGTAGAAAGCCTTTACGCAGGAATGTTCATTATAAAGTATTATAAAGTCAGTGGGTTTTGTTTTTGGATGATTTTTTTCTCGATAAGTTCATATTTCATTCAAGTCAGTTTCGGTTTTGATTTCAATACAAATTGTTTTGTAATTTTTCTTTTCACTTGCTGTGAAGTTAGTAAAGAAACGTTAACGCGTAGGTTGGTTGTCTTTAAACTATGAATCATCAAACATTTAAGAGGACAAGTTCGCAGCAAATCCCCTATGGTTTACAATGTGGTGGTTTACAATTTTAAACTTCTTGTTCCAGATAACACTATTGATTTATAATTTAGTTTCTGTTTTGTTAGGCATTATTCTACACCAATTTTTACTGGAATAAACCAATCAAACTTTTTTTGCCGTCGTAAATAATGATCTGCCGTCGCAATTTTCAAATACGACGGCATTTTTTCGCTGTCAGTCTTTTTTCCTAATTCAGAGGGCTGCATTTCATCTAAACTTTTTTTGTATTTTTGCATTTTAGTGCAACCACACAAATGATCCCTATTGGTTACTAAGATAATTTTCCCTAAAGGTTGTATTCCATTGGGGATGCAATGCATTGGCTTCTAATTGGCGTCACGCACCAGATAAGTCTCACAGCTAACATTTTGTGTGACTGACAAACAAACAGACAGAAAACCAGGTATTAATTTATAGATAAATAATGAGAAATAGGAACAAAAACAACAAGAAATTACTTTCCAGTGCTACGAAAGCATTTTGCTCGTAAGACATTTCGCTCGTAAGACATTTTGCTCGTAAGACATTTTGCTTGTAAGACATTTTGCTTCTAAGAAAACCTGACGTAAGAGCATATTACACGTAAGAGGTTAAGTCTTCCAATTATGAGGCGCGTGATCACGGTAGCATTCGCTGCACTCCTAGAGTTAGCTCAGATGCACTTTTAATCGCGCACGTAGATAGTCATTGTAGAACTTTTAAAACTTTTTTAAGAAGCCTTTATTACTAAATATTTTTTGTTCCTTTCGTCTCCAAATAAAACGTCTACGTAATAATGTGTAATAAAAATAATAATGAACTACATGTTTCCAGTTTGAAACGTGCAGGTGGTATTGCATAATCATGTTGTTTAAATGAATGAACTACTTGAAGCATCAACGATGGAGAACCCATGGTGCTCTTCAAAGCAATTTCCGATGGAAGATTTAAATCCAATTAAAAACATGCTCAACCTATTATATTAGTTTTCGTGCTCAATTGATAACGAAAGATAACTATATTAAGTGATCATTCCCCAAGTTGCTGTTGCTAGGGAGAACGACCACCATTACTAAGGTAATTTTGAAATACCCTTCGTTATTCGAATTCATTTTTTCACGTTACGAAAGAATATGAAAACATTAAGTGGTACCAGTGAGACTCGTTTTCGTGTTATTTCAGTGAAATTAAAAAGCATTTTAGTTTCCAGCTCCCTTTACAATACTACTGTTAAATGGAAGCTTAACCGGGATTTCCATAAAAGAAACTTGCGTAGCTTTTCCAACTGTCCATTGATTACTGCAAAAATTGTGCGCACCCATGCAAGCTTTACAGCCAGGACATGGGAGAGTTTTGCAGCCCTGCGTAAACACAGCTTTCAGACAATCATCCACGTAAACCTATGATGAAAAACTGATGAAAACAGGTATTATTTTATTTAAACGAAGGTGAGTATTTCGAAAGAACTCTTGCAACTCGTCAAGCCGACGTTAAAATGTTTTCATTTGTCTCCTTATGTCCAAACGTTGAACCTAAAAACATTATCGTAATGAAGTTACAAAACTCAATAACGATCACTAAAATTGTGACGATATCATCAATTTCGAAAAGTCTTTTTGTCTATTATAATGTTAACATTTTCCCCCAAGAGATTCAAAGAATAGCAATCCTGTCGAACAACTTAAAAAAAGAATTATAGTAGACGGTTTCTACTTGTGGTCGCTTAATCTCCAACTGAATATGAGAACAAGCTCATCAAGTGCAATTCAATACACGAACGGGTGCTGCCTGTAAATGTACATTTCAAAAAGTCGAATAACATGGTCTTTTTAAACTTTTCACTTTTCAGATTTGGTGGAGGTACAACAACAACCGCCTCTTCAAAAGCATCAATGAAAGTGTAGACGTAGACGATTATTATCAATGAAATAAATGCTTTTGGGAAACTTTTTATTGCTAGAAAGATATTTCTGTTTAATAAATAAAAGTCACTATATACTTGAATAAATTAGTGTTTATCATGTCATGAACAAACGAGTTTATTATGACTACGTTTCGATGGCTACAGCTGCTATCGACGGGCACTGTTTGAAATAATTTTTTATTTCTATTTGGTTAATAATTAAAATAAATGTATCCCAGTCGGCGAAAGTTTCACCGAGGAAAACTTTTCGTCATTTTTCTCTGACAAAATTATCACCGATTATTTTCGAACTTCAAAACACAGCGTATTATGTATCCGAAATATATAAACAAACAACTTTAACGAAACCTATTAACAACGGTCTATCTATGCCTCCCTTCATAATTCAAAAAAATCGATTTTGAGATTCACAAGAATCGATTTTGAGATTCATTAGAATCGATTTTGGGATTCACAAAATGTATGGGATCGTTTCGCTACGACCAACCGTTGGAGAGATATCGTCGATCAAAGATTTTGATGACGTCATAGCCGCAGTACCAAATAAAATTTAGGCCCAAATTTTGCGTCACCCTATCGCCCGTATCGCCGACCCCAAAAAACGTCAGTTATCCCTATTGGTTCTCGAGATATTTCCCCAAAAACATCGCGTTCGATTGGGGATGCAATGCAATGATTCCCCGTGATCATAAAAAACTGACGTCAAACGCCACGTGCTTTTAGAATAATTGTGAAAAAAGTGTCTCTCGCCTCTACGTGGTTTTACGCGCACATAAGAAGAACTTGACCATAAAATTTACTTAAATGTATCACTCTCTAAAATAAAAGTGGTATGCACAATCGCGGATTATTATAATAAGATATTGTATGTATAAATTAATCTACTGTCAATTTACATAATTTATCTCGTTGATTTTATACGCACTCCTTATCTGTTGCTATTTCCTTGCAATTTCTGAAAAGACACCAAACTTCTCGGGCTTAAGAAGAGCACCCCAATGTGAAATCACCAGATTCATGTTCGTAATCTTCATACAATACAATTGTTTACTTATGAATTGCAGTGATGTTTTAGGTTCAAACTGCAATTGTGACATAGAAAGCGAAAAGGGACCATTGGCACATTACGCTTAATTTTATTTTTATGGTGTAAGAAATTCATTCTTTTAAAAATTACACTTACGTAAGCGTAATTTTTCTCATGCTAGCGTAAGAATGTTAAAGTTTGTCTTACGGCTTACGTAAGAATTATAAAAATTACACTTTACGTAAAAAGTAAGTTTCTTACGGCGTAAGGAAAGTAAAGAATAAAGGAATAAAGGTTACGTCAAGAATTCTAAATTTCAATCGCAACAGTTTTTTAATACCTTAAGGGGAGTTATTTTTGCGTGGACTAATTTTTGTGAGTCAGAAAATGGAAAATGTTTGGATTTATTTTTGCGAATGCGAACAAAGTGTGATGCGTGTATTTTATAATATAGCTTGGAAATAGCAGCGAAAATCACCATTTCCATGTCTGCCACATTGCAAAACCAATGGGTGCTAGATAAGTACAAGGAAATACACGTTGTTTTTTTTATAAGAAAAATTTTTATAAGAAAATGAGGCTCAAAAACCTCAAAACCTTAAGAAAATCTTAAGAAAATGCCGAGCCTCAGTTTTCCAGAAATCACTTTTTTGAAACATCAGCTTTTTAAGTCGTATTGAGTTTCGGTAGGGAAAAAGGGTTAACCGTTTTAACTTGGGTATTTTGACGTTATTCTTACGGATATAATCTGAAGTAACATAAGTTTCATAAAAGGAAAATCGTATTGCTATTTGGAGGAAAAAGTGATTTTTTCCCTCCAAAATTGATGTTTCTACTGCTTATAATTAAAGTAAAGTCTTAACAAAAGGAAATTCAGAGCGGAAAAGTTAAGAAAATATTAAGAAAATCTCAGCCTGATTTGGTCAAAAATCTTAAGAAAATCGAGGCTCAGGCCAAAAAGTGACTTTCTTATAAAAAAAAAAACGTGTAGTTAATATATGAAAAGTACACAGGGCCAAACAACAATCTCGCACCCAGGGTTTCTTGCCTTTTCGATATACGGACTGCCGTATAAAATGAGCAAATAACATCATAACATTTTGCGTGGATTTTTTTTTTGCAAATCGTTCATGTCTTGACGTTTTGTGTGGATTTATTTTTGCGAGTTTGCCCAAAAGTCGCAAAAAAAAAATCTGCGCAAAAAAAAATCCCCTTATGGTATGTCACACAAATGTTTATTCCTTTTATGAGTGCTTGTTGCTTAACTGGGCAAAAGCAAAGGGTAATATGGACATGCCTAATTGGTTCCAGAAATTTTTTCCGAATCTTTGGCCAAAATAAGCAAAAGCTCTCCAAGGCGGACTCCTCTCTATAGCGGACAAAATCTCTGGTCCCGTAAGTGTCCGCTTTAAGGAAGTTCCACTGAAATAGAAATTGCATCAAGTCAGCAGAATTCATTTTGGCAAACAGACATAATTTTCTGGCAAATGGTCCCTTTTCGCTTTAAAGAAAATTTAAAAAGATTTAAATGCATTTTCGATGATAACTCATTAGACTGTTTAATTCTTGAAATTTTAATTTTTTAATGGACACTACCTTTATTTTAATTTAATTTTTATCTTATACTCTCTCTTTTTTTTGTTTATCCCCAGATCAGGTACAATAGATATATATGAATTTGCAGCTCTTTGGAAGTACATTCAAGACTGGAAAGCCTGTTTTGATCGGTATGACGGTTTCATAAGTCTTTAATTTTCTTTAATTTGTTATTGTTATCAGACTTTGATATGGAACTATAACAATCCTCGTGAACAGTAAGATAGGAACAGTAGGTCCTTTGTGTTTTACTATATACATTTTTTGTTTGATAGTTGCAGAATCTTCATAACTTTTTGTTCCCTTCAGGTTTGACACTGATCGTTCTGGAACCATTGATAAAGGAGAACTTTCACAAGCATTCACAACATTCGGTTACAGACTGTAAGTACTATTACATTTTTTTTATCAAAGAATTAATGTTAAAAAACAATTTTCGCTTAAATAACTTGTTACACATGTACAGAATTTGTACAAAGCCCTCTAACATTCTTCGAATATGTTTTTGTAATATCAGATGACTTTATGACAGTTACTGTTTATACAAAAAAATTAAAATATCCAACAAACTCAAAGGTGAAACTTTTTGGAATGTTCTTCTAAATCATCTGTAGATCTTTCTTCCTTACTATGAATATGACTTTAAAACTTTTAAACTGATTTTTACAGTTAAATTTTGAGGAAAAAAAGTTATAAAATGTTTGTGACTTTCATTAGCAAGCAATGTCATTAGTTTAACTTTGATTTTAAATTTTGTTTTCAAAATGTTGAAACTTTTTTTTTGACTTTGAATTAAATTTTCATTTTGCATTTAGAAAATAAAAAAAACTCTATATGTGACAGTTTATGGGAAAAGGATAACAACCTAAATTTCGATTCTTTTAAAATCGAAATTTAGCTGCAAAAAATCGATATTATGAAATCTAAATTTCGATTTCGATTCTTTGAAGCTAAATTCGATTTTGACAGAATCGAAATTTTGATTTCATATAATTAGAAAATCGATTTCTTAACCAGAATCGATGTTAATTATAAGAATAAAAGTGTTACATAATAAGATTTTGTTGTCATTGTAAATGTTTCAAATGTTTTTAAATCCAAGGTTAACCGCCACCTTGCTCTGTCTTTATAACTCTTCTTCCTTTTCTCATCCCTTTCATCTGTCTTTATAACTGTTCTTCCTTTTCTCATCTTGTAGCTTTCTGCCTAGTAGTGGCTTCGGCCTTGCAGGGAGCGACTCATTTAAAAATAATAATAATAATAATAATAATAATAATAATAATAATAATAATGGGAATACTAAACCGTACGTTTTGCTTTTTTGTGTGACGGCTAATCATATAAAATTTTAATGGTATATGTAGCCAATAGAAACGATAAAAATGTATATTCAATTTACAACAAAAAATTTCAAAAGTTTAAACGTCTGGCTGTTAAGTTTTGGTGGATGTCGCAACATGCTGAAGTTCTACTTTCTTTCACTTCTGTTTTGCATTAATTTCCGTGTTGACAAACTTGCAATCCGATTGGCTGGTAAAAGTTTCGCGGCTTCTTAACCAATAAGAATCCTTCTCGGCTTAAATTATGTAAATTCTAGATGTTGTTGTACCGAATTCAGTATAAGTACAGGTGGCACGCGTTAGTGTTTAATACTGAACTAATTACCTGGTTCTTATTCAGTTAGAGATAAAAGAAGCGACAGTTTGTGCTAAAGTTGCTACGAATAGAAACCGCCTGCTGTAATTCTTTTTTATTACGTTGTTCGATCGCTATTTTGGTAAACTCCTTTGGGGGAAAAAGTTTATTATTTTAAAACCTTTTAACGTGATCTTCTAGTGACTAAAGGCCGACCTCCACTTGTGCGATTTTGCCCGTACGTACGCACGCGGCCAGTTTTGTGCATGTTCAATGACAACTATTGCTTGACTTTGTTGGCTGTCGATGGCCAGATTTGTTGGATTCGATTCTACTTTTTTTAGGAAGCCACGCGGCCATCTAGCATGTGAGTCAATCAAATTTCAAGAAAAATGCAAACATTGCAAAAAATTGTAAACATTGCGAAAAAAATTATGCACAAGTGGAGGTCGGCCTTAAAAAATTTTTTTTGGTTCAAAGGAGGAGAGAGACAAATGAAAATATTTTAACAGCTTTTGTTATACTCACCTTCATTTTAATGAAAGTATATAACTTGTTATATACGTATTATTTTTATTATCTTTTATCACGAGACGAAGGTTATGCGGAAGTGTAGAAATGTAAACTTGTTGGAGACTTATCAACAAAGTAAAAAATGTTTTTCAGAAACTTTTTATTTCAATTTAGCGAAGTAACAAAGTCCCCCGGCCAAAAGGAAATGCCGCATACCAATGTGAAAAATATAAACAAAACTTTTTACCAGTGATAATGGCACACCAAAAAGGAAACACTAGAATCGAAAAAGTGATTCATTTAGAATCCAAAAATTGATTTTTTAGAATATAGCATATGACATATTTGAAAAAGGTTATATGATTTCCAAAATAAAAAATCACATTTCTAATGTATATAATCCCTAGGACATTGTCAAAAGATAAGTGACACTATGTGAGACTTATAATATATATACTGCTAATAAGCTGGATTACATCTGAATGACATTAAATATTCTTTATTTTGTTGATAAGAAATAATATCAAGGATATATTGATCCTTTCAGATATCACAATGTATATGCACGTAACTCATAAACTGTAAAAGTTCTGAATTTCTGAATTTGATACTTGGTGTCAATCTTCCTAGCAGACTTCCTAAATTACAAGCACAAAAATGCATGCAGATTTTGTTCATGCAAAATACATCCACATATACCAAAACCAACATTATAACTGTTGTAGTTTGTTTTGATTAGCAATATGGAAAGCACTTACAAACATTCTTGATCTGAGTTATCATTCATGACCTGTTTATAAAAATTCTTGAAGAAATTCAAAAAAAGGTTGAATGATTTTTACGACATAACATTGCATCTCTGATTTCATATGCACCCAAGGGCATTGCGAAAATATAGTTGACACTGCGAAACTTTATTGTATACGTATATACACCACTGATAAACTTAACTACATCTGAATGACATAAAACATCCTTTATTTTTGGGGGTACGAAATAATATTAAGTTTATATTGATTTTTTCGGATATTACAGTGATTACGTATGTAAATCATGTTCTTTAAGCATTTGATATGTACCGTCAATCTTCTTAATTACAAACACAAAAAGTAAACAATAATTTTGATCATTAACAGTTATATATATACTTATATGTTCTAAAGCACACACATAACATAATTATATATATATAACTGAAAAGGAAAGTTTTGTATTGTTATGTATCTTTTGAATTTACAGACAGTTGTTTTACAGATGTTTTAATTTGCTATTGTGATTAGTCACTCGTAATAAGGGACATTGATTGACAGTATAACTTAAAAACTGATCAAACAATAAAACAAGTAAGTGGTGCAGGGTAGACACAAATTTTCTATGTTGGAGCTGAAGAGGAAACTAAGCTGAGCCAAAGTATCCAGAGCTTAAGAAGCGTAACAGCTCATATACAAAACAAACGAAGATGTTTTGAATTTAGACAGGCTTAAAGAATCTCAAAACATTTCTCTCTAAAAACAAACAAATAGCTACCTTTTTGACTCTTCTGTTTACAAAACGTTGAAAACTTCTTTTTAATTAGAAAAGAATGATCACAGTTCAAGATAATTATAAGTTTCTTCTATGGAAATTCTTTTTTATCTTTAGATACCCATATCTATCATTTTCAGGAAACTTTAGAAAATTTAAAATGGTTTCTACCCTCACATGCGTTTCATGTAAGCGCACACACGAAATTTCAAAAAACCGCTAGGTTTGGACAGCAGAAAAAAAAAAAAGAAAAACAAAGCCGGTTTTAAAGTATTTCTTGCTTTCACAGAAATCCAATTAACTCAATTTTACCAATTCAATTTATCTACTTGCAATGTAGTTGCATTTAATAGTAACTTTGAAATTTCCAATGGTCCCTTATCCTTTTTGAAAGCAGTTCCTCATTTCTGTAGTTTATGTGTATGTGTATTCGACCGCAATAATGTTCGTACCATGAAATTTGATGACTTTATACAATGCTGGTCATGCTGAAAACACTAACAGATGCATTTCGAAAATACGATGTTCAACAACGTGGTGTGATCAATATAAACTATGAACAGGTTAGAACCATTCTGTAACATGACAAGGCAATTTCTAAGATTTCTTAGAGTTTGATTGGTCTAAAATAATGTTTTAGTTGCTTTGTTAATCTCATTCATTGATTTTTGATTTTGCTTTTTATTTAGTTCTTAGAGACGGTTCTAGATAACACCCTAAGTGGAATTTGAAGCGACCACACATAAAGTATTAATTCAATATAGGAGCATCAAAGATTCAAAAGTCTTGCTACGACCAAGCACATGCACAATAGCTTTTTAATCTGCAATCTAGAATGTATTGTAGTGCTCATTCATCAGACCAGTGTATTGTCTATGCAAGTATTTCTTATTAAGTTTGAAATAAGCTGATGATCCATGGCTAAAGTAGCCCCTCCAGAAACTGACTGCTTATGCTTTTTGTGAAGCCAGAAATAATCACCGAAACTTTTGTCATTCCGACCCTTCCACGATAATGCATCTGTGTTTGACAGTTTATTTTATCAAAAGGCAGGGACATATCTGATTATTTATCTGGGAATTTTGTAAACTTTTTGTTTGTTTTCTATTGAAATAAATGTAGTGCATCATTTTTATTTAGTGTGCCAATCACTAGTGTTTAGTTTTATCTATGATGCCTATGTTTTTAATTCTATTTCTTTTGATTTTTAAATGCTGAAGCATTTTGTCACTCCTTGTTACCTCTTGCTCCAAAATGTTTTGGTACTACTTGTTTTAAAGCAAACACCCCTGTGCTTTCCAGTTTCACTTCTGGTTATTTCACTATCTATTTCACTATACTAATGATTGTGTACTCATTTGAAAATATTCATGAATTCATTGTATCCTCAACTTCTTAGTATTAAAGTCTATTTATTTTAGAGTATATTATAAGTCAAATTACAAAAACTTTGATAATGGAATGCACTGAAAAACATTCTCAAAAGATGTCAGTCCAATGTGATGAGGATGTAGTTCAAGAAAAGGAGATAATACGGTATGTTCTGCTGTCATGTGTTGCTTGATGCTACACATAAGTAAATCAAATTACTTCTACCTTCATGCAAGTGTCTATAGCACAGATATTGCTGAAAGCCTTTGTTGTGTTTAATTTAATTGAAACTATAGTAATGAAATATCAAATTTTAACATTTTTTAACTTAATGTAACATTTTACAAATTAGAACCCTGGGTTACTAAAGTAATTTTTGTAATGTTTTCTTAGTGCTTCGTCACATCAGCGTGCTGCAGTTGCTATTGCTGTTGAATCTTCCCTTGAAGATATGTCAATCCAATGTCACGAGGATGGAATCCAAGAAAAGGAGATGTTACGATTGTATGTTGTTTATTCTGGTGCCACATACTACTCTGATATTCTACACAAGCACAAACTAGAAACCTGACTTACTGAAGATATTTTTGTAAAATTTCCCTAGACCAAAGGAGGGCATATTTGATTTGCCACATCAAAATGTTTTAGCTGGTAAACCTGATGAAAACATGCATCATGATGGTAATGTATATTTATATATTTCCTTTAATCCGAATCCGTGTTTCGTGTTTCTTTATTGGAGGAACATACCAGAGTGGAAAAACCGGTGGAATTTTGTAGTTCTTTAAGCGGAATTACTTGTTTGTTTATGATGTTTTTGCGAATTTTAGGAGCTAACAGTGTTATTGTTCTTGATAAGTAGAATGCATAAGTTTCTGAATGTAATCTAGAAGAGTCCATAAAAGAGTGAGATGAGTTCATTTTCCCACTAAATCCTGTCAAATTTCTTTAACTTTGAATTTCTTTTAGGGGGAAGGTTGTTTATCTCACTAAGCCCATGCCCTTTACTTATCTGCACAATAATTAATGCAACAAAAGACTGGCTATTTTTCACATAGAGCACTTTGTAGTTTACAGAAGATCTTTATTTAATAACAGTATCATGCTTTATCTATAACTGTGCAAACAATGGTCACTGGAATTTCATAATAGCGTGGATACATGACAATTTTGGGCATGAATACTAAAACTGTGGAAACCCTAGGATATTAAAATTAAGTATGAACTGAAAGTCAGTTCATTGCTTAACATTGTGCAAGCTGACTGAAAGTTTTGTGCCAACTTATGCAATTGGAATTTGCTACGCCTGTACAGAAAATAAAATAAGTTCCAAAATTGAAAATAAAATGTAAAGCAGAGGTGCTGTAGTAAAGAAATGTAAGGAAATTTATTGGGAATTCAGTTTCATGAACCATTATGTCCTCTTCTATTCTTTAGTGGTAATTAATGTAATTGCAACTGACCATAATGATCTGGATGGCAATCAATATGTCATTTGCCCAAGAAGTAAAGAAAATCCTCGAGACCTTGAAAAGGTATTGTCATATCAAAAAAGCTCTCTATTTATGTCTACCATATTTCCTCTAATAAACGCCACCCTCTATTATTCGCTGCAATTATAACCGATTATTCGTAATAAACACCGCCCTCATGAATTCTCATATCTTTCAAAAAATGTTAATGTCCCACTAAAATTTCCTGTCTGACATCTTGTACATTCCGATCGCTTAAAAAGGTTTTCTCTTGTTTGACTGGTGCCACTTTATTGAAAGAGGCAATGGATGCGCTGGACTAACATCATTCTTTTGAAAATCATTTTCAAGTTTTTGAGTTATACCTCAGCGAAAGGGAAAGTTTTCATGTCGTAGAAGAGAACAATGACAGTGATATTAATATTTATTGACATTGTATATATGTGAACATGTGTTTTGTTTAAAACATTTTCACAATCTTTTGTAACTTTTCGTAAGAAAAGAAAACGTTGTTAAAAGCCTGTTTTTATCTCATTTTTCAATTTGTAATAATGGCCACCCTCTAATGAACGCCGCCCTCTGTTAAACACCGTATCCAAAAGCTGGAACTTGTAATAAACACCAAGCTGTTTATTAGAGGAAATACAGTATCTATGTCTGAAATGTTAAGTTATAAAAAGGCATTTTCTTTGTTGTTGATAATAAATTTTTTGACTAAATGTTTTCTCAGGAATGGTTGCTGCAACGTTATGCTGAAATTTTATGTCAATTGAAAGAACAAAGGAGAAGAGGAACTCATGAAACAGTAGGTTTTATTCAATTACTAATTACTTAGAGATGACCTCATTTTTCATTTGTTAGCTTAAAACTTGTTACTATGCTTATATTGCCTTACTAGGTTCCAAGGCGGTGACGTTTGCCGCCCATGACCAGCCTGCTTAGAGTTTAGGAAAAATATAAATCAAAAATATCACTCTGATGATGACCTCTCGATGTTGAGGTCGAATATATAGTAACTTTTAAGAAAGAATATTTCGTCATCTTTTCTTTCTTATCAAATGATGAAGCTTCTGGTGATTCTTTTTATAAATAAAAATATAAATCCCTAAACCCCTGAAATAATTGTCTTTAGGTAGAAGATAAAAGTAATCTGAAAAGATTAATGTATGTATTATAATGTTTAATTTTTCGAGAAACGTTATGTTCTCTGACTTTGCATTTGCAATCTATTGCTTGTTTTTAGGAGGAGGATCAATGGTAATTTTGCTGCATTGCAAGAAAAAAGATCCAATCTTCAAACATTTTTCTCAAATACTGCAAAAGTTTTATTTAGTGTAATTATTTTATTCTTTGATTTTTTGAAAAGTGGTTCAATGATTTCATTTTGTTGTAAATTTGAACTTGTGGGACCACAGAATTAAAATCTCTGTTATGATTATATTTACATTGTTTTTTTCTTAGAGATTGAGAAAATTCAAGGAATTGCAAATTGTTAGAGAAGGGAGAGACTTTCTCTTTTTTGAATGCAAACACATTGGCAAAGGTGGTTATGGTATGGTCTACAAAACGTTTGTAGATGTAGGGAAACCACCAGATTCGAAACTTTATCAGAGTGTGGTTAAAAAGGTATAAACACATCATTTATAGCTTGAATACTATTTTTAAGACATACGTTTTCATAATGAGAAAGTTGCTTCGCCGTCACATAGAGAGAATTCTCTTCTGTAAAACTGAACTTTACTTTAATTCCAGAGCCACCCAAAAGATCTTGCATTCTTGAAATACTTGCGAGAGCTGGATCATCCATATTTGTTGACACCCTCTTTGGTGATTCACAATGAAGAAACCAAATTGATGTATCAGTTTATGGAGTCAGGAGGTAGAGAAGCTTTGTATTTTGAGATTTGGAAGCACACATAACTCAGATATTCCATTTTTTTAAAGCCATTTTTGTATTTAGAAATGTCACTGTGGGATGCAGTCTGTATAAACCCTTTCAACTTGTTTTCTATTGACATGAATTTCGTAAAAAGAAGCTTCTACCAAATTGTTCAAGGCGTACTATATTTACACTCCATGGGTCTTCTCCACCAAGACTTAAAAGGTATGTTATTTTTAATCTATCTATATATTGAAATAGTACATGGCTCACCCAGTATTGAATTTTGTGCAGCTGATTTGTGCAATAGGATGTGTAAAAAATTAATCTGTAGGAATTTATAAATATCCAAAGTAAGTGTGGACAAATAAATGTTTTAATCATCACCAGTCCCTGTATAATTTTAGCATGTCATTTTAAATATTTTGAGTTGCTCCAATTGTATTTTCATCATCTCTACAGGGCCTATTTTAGACAAAAAGAGCATCCGGTTATCGGACGCTGCCCATCGTTAATTTTTTTATGAAATTCAGATTGGAAAAATAAATCATTTAAACATATTTGTTTAGGGGGGGTCAAAGGTTCAATTGCCCTTTTATTTGAGAAAAGTGCCTTTTTATTTGAAATAAATGCCTTTTTTACTTAAAGAAAGGCCATTTCAAAAGCTAATGTGCCTTTTAATTCATATTTTTTCTTTGATTCACTTTTAACAAACAAGAATAAACGTACAATTAAATAAAACTGTGAAGGAGAGTGTCTTTATGACGTTTCACGTTTTCTTTCCCAATCGAATATTTTTTGGAAAAAAAGATGTTCTATGTACAACACAAAGAAAACTTAAAGGGGAGCGTCTTTATGACGTTTCGCGTTTTCTTTACCAATCGAAAATTTTTTGCAACAAAAGATGTATTTCTATGTACAACGCAAAGAACACTTTGAAGAAAAGTTTCGCGTTTTCTTTCTCATTCGAATAGTTTTTGCAACAAAAGAAGGAAAAAAAGCTTTAAAAATTTGTTTGGAACGAAAGAAGTAAATTGAGTGCGAATAACGTTTCTTTGATAAAATGCCTTTAAGAGACCGTTACTCCAAAGAGAAAAAGGAAAAAATCTGCAAAGCTGCAAAAGGTTGTCGGACAATAAACAACTTTTTTGAAAGGTAAGTTTTTTTCCGTTTCAATATTAGTTCCAAGTGGTGTCAGGACAATTCCAAGTGACTCGTTTTAGAACAATTTTAATTTGTATCTGCGACTTTGAAAAACCTTTATCTTAGATCCACGGCACAAGATAATGAGTCTAATTCTTCTCATTCGGGCACTTTACCAAATGAAAACTTTCATTGTGATAAGAATTCCTCAGTCAACTCTGATTCTGACAGTGAATCAGACATAGATATGGTTTGTGATGATACTGCCAATGAAGTCAACGATGGAAAAGGAACACGATTTGCGAATGAAAATGAAACCCAAAAGGATCATCGTTTATTTGACGAAAGGCGATATGAGAAAGAATTCACCTGGCTGTATTACAGTTTCAATAAAAATGGATATTTGTGCAAAGTTTGTGAACTGGTTTATGGAGATGGAAATCCGAAATCTGGTGATTCCAGAGGTGCTTGGTCTCACAACGCAGTAAAATTTAAAGACAATCCTGGAAAAAACTCAAAGAATCCCCGGATTCTTTAGCGCACAGGGATGCCACAACGATATTAGCTAACGTAAAAATTCAAGATGCCCTCGATAAGGCTGACCAGAAAACTAAAGATGACAAGTCTAAAGCTAATGAACTTTACATCGAAAAACTCATTAGAACAGTGCACTTTTTAGCTAGAAATAACCTTTCCGTCAAAGAATTGTATCCAAAAGTTATAAGTTTCTTATCCGATGAACTTCAAGAACCAATCATTAAACAGTATCTTGATACTTGTCCCAATAATGCTGCATACGACTCATCTGATTCTTGTGACGCTTTGCTTACCTCCTTAAGTGGTCATTTGAAAGAGGAAACAATTAAAGTACTTGCAGAGGCAACTGATACTGCTATTTTTGCTGACGAAGCAACTTCAGCTTCTAGGAAAGAAATGATGGGACTTTTCCTAAGCGCATATGATGAAAATACAAAGAAAGTCATTGTTGAATTCATCGAGATCACATCCGTTCCATCAACACAATCGACAGTATTGATGGACAAAGTCCGTGACATAATCAAGGCAAATGGAATAGAAATCGAGAAGATACGTTTTTCATGTCTCAACGGAACCAATTCAATGTCTGGGGAGCATACAGGCCTCCAGAGAAGAATTCAACATTTAGCCCGTTTTGCGATTTATGTAAATTGTCGATGCCATCGTTTAGCGCTTTGTTTCAAGCATTTGTTTGAGCAATACCCATGGCTAGAGTCACTTGATAAACTATTACTTGGTCTATGGAAGGGATTTTATTATAGTGGAAAAAATCGACATATCCTGAAAGCCCTCCAAGAGGCATATGGTCTAAAAGCCTTAAATATGGTAAAAGCCGCCGTTACAAGATGGTTATCGCATGGCGCAGCTTGTCGGCGGTGTCGCGAGAGGTACGTGGTGATTATCGAGGCCTTAGACGACATCTTGTCCCAAAAATGTAATGCATAACTGTTGGTTTACAGGGATACAATGTTAGAAACCAAAACTGTGTTGCAAATCACTTTCTTGGAGGATGTTTTAAGCGTTACCAATGCTCTGTCTTTTACAATCGGATCATAAAGATTTTGCTGCTATCTCTCGTGCAGTAAATTCTACAATCTTAATCTTGAAAGATGTTGGTGAAAATTACAACTCCAGCCACCTTAAAAGTTTCCACAAATCCGATGAAATAATTGAAAGTATTCAACAGTACGAAAGGAGGAATATTGTATCCACTGGCACTCGCAAACGAGGCAGAATCAATGATAGTGGTGAAAGCAGCCAAGAATTTCATCGGAAGGTAATTCAGCCATTTGTAAGTGGCTTAATCAGTGAAATCAACGCTGCCTTTGATCTTTCCAACCTACCAATACTTAACTCATTTCTGAAGCTTGATCCCTCAAGATCTACCAGAAGTCCGAGCTGTTGAATTTTCTTCTGACGGAGAGCAAGAGATAGCTCAATTGTTCCAGCACTATGGCACTATGAAGGAAGATACTTTCCAAGACAGAACTGTTGTAGTTGAACCTCTTCTCAACTGTCCTCTATCTGTTTTGCTGCTAGAATACAACAGTTTCAAAGGTTATGTTGCTCAACAAAAAGTTGCGCTTTCTGAAGAATATGCTGCGAAAGAAAAATCGCTCAAAGCTAAGTTCCTTGTTGCTGATGCGCAGAAGTACAAAACAAGGAAGCAAATAAAAGCAATTTAAAGATGAATTGAGTTTGGTCACCAAAAAAAAAGAAAATCCTTTATCTGTAGAGGATATTTTATGTGATACCGTTGTCGAAACTGCTTTTCCAAATGTGCATAGATTACTAAAAATATATGCTCTAATTCCCATGTCAGAAGCTGTCGTTGAAAGGGGTATCTCGAAATGGGCCAAATCATGACGAAAAAACGAACTGCTTTAGATGACAGTAGTCTTGATACATTGATGCGTATATCATATCACAAAGAACCATTGACCTCCAGTGAGATTAAAAGAACATTAGATATTTGTAGAAACAAACACGATCGTCGGATTTTCTCCTTTGATATCTGACTGATTTAAATGCTTCTTCTTTTATTGTAAATTTAGGATGTTTTACATATAGACTATATCTTACATTTTTGTTTTGAGTTATGAAAGAGTTTCTTAAAAAGTATCGTCTGTAGTATCGTTATGGATGGAACAAGAAATATAAATAGGAGAGCGACAAAAAGTGTCTCTGATAAATTTCATTTGTTTAAAATTTACATCCTAGAAAACTTTCTTAGGTCTGGTGACGAGATTGAGTAAATGAAATAATATAAAAACGTAAAAAGAAAGCAAGAAATAAAAGTAATTTAATGAAGACTCCTCATAATATGCATTAATAATTTGTGAATTAAAGATCGGAAACAACCAGCAGCACAAATCTTTAATCTTATTCGAAACAATAGATTGACATCATTGTTTTTCTTTGCGCTCTCCTTTCTAAAAATATTAAGTATCAAGTCTTCACAGATGTCTAATTTTAACAACTAATTTAGCGCAACAAAAAAGAAAATAAAACATGTATGATAGTAGCAGACAAATTTGCATGAACACGTATCATATTGTTTTTTGATGCTCATTGAAGAAAGCCATCCTAACTTTAATAAACTACGAAGAAAATTTGCTAACTTAATAGAAGATTAAAACATTTCAGGAACATAAAATTCAACGCAAAGATGGATAAACTAAAACGAGAAAAAACGAATGTCAATATAACATGAGTACATAAACTATGACACTAAATGGTAGACTACGCTATGAGATAAAAAGAAACTTAGCGTGTTTTAACACAAATATGGCATACAGCGACGTAATGTATTGGTCAATTTTAGACATGTTTTAGCTATTCTAGATAGGCAAAATAGCAAAAAATCTCCCCAAAACCCCCAACTGTTTCCTGCTCCAGGTAAAATGGCACACGCAAGCGTGCGCCCTTTTTCCTTACACCAGACACTTCCTTTTTATTCTAAAATAGGTCCTGCTCTATTGTATTCATCACTGTCTTCATCATCCTCGTTGTTCTTTATTTTTTCATGCTCAATGTACTTTCATTTACTTTTCTTTTACGAAACCTTCTGATGAATTGTTTCCCGTTTTTTCAACATACAAGCAACCAATACTCTGAAATGCTTGAACAGGCTGAAGAGCCATTTGATAGGCAGCTTTCAGAAGTGTACCCTTCTTCACTAGAGGACACAACAGATTGGGTGATGGAGAGCCATTTTTGTTAGTTTTTATTCCATCAGGACTAATAAAAGCATTCAAAATATTACTACAGTCTGTTTGAGACTTAGCCCTGACTTCAGAGTAGAACCCATCACTTTTTCATATCACTAAAATTTTAGAACTCACTTTATTGAACACAGAATTGGTTCTATCACTTATTTCCATCACTTTTTTTGTGTCCTATTTTTTTAATTCTTGTGACTATTTTGGAAAGAGATAGAAATGAATCAACTTCTGTTGTCTTTCCAATGATTTTGTCTTTGCCCCAGGATAAAAGTGTTGCTAGTGTAACTCTATTGACTTTTCCAGTCTTTATGCAGAATGATCAGATAGAATAAGTATCACACGTGACAGAATATGCTATTGAATTTTGAATTTTAAAAATTAGACAGGAAGCACTATCTACTTATTTAAATTTGGAAACAACCAAGCCTCGAAATAATTTTTTGAGGACAGTCGGACAAAATGTCCGGTACATTTTAAATCTGGTCGGACATGTCCGATAACCATTACTTTCTGACACAATAAAATTGATTAACTGTTGATAACACAAATAAATTACTTTTGCTTGAAAAATAAAAATCAAAACAACTTAGCAACAAACAGTATGCCGCGGCTTTTTCTTCGATAGAACTTTCGAGTTTGCCTTAACACAATAAATAGAACTTTCGACTTCAGTAATCATCTCACTGACAAACAAACAAAATTCAAAAGAAAAATGGAAAAACTAAAGGTTTGACATATTAAAAACCTAGGAAGTCCTCATATTCATCATCATCGCCAAACAAATCATTCAAAAACGTATCATCTGCCTCTTCTTCACTCGAGCTACAATCACTTAGCGAGGCAAGTTTCCGTTTCAAACCAGTGCGTGGTTTATACTGCGATCTCTTTCGTTGATTTGGTCGCCTGTCCTTTTCCTTCACCCACAATTTTATTGCATTGGATGGGTCATAATCTTCTATGGATGGGCCATCTTCCACGATAAAAAGTTGCGCAAATGAAATGAATGAATCTTTAATCGAATTGAATTTAATCCGATTGAGCACCTGGCATTTTTATTTCTTAAAACGAAAGATCAACTGTATGCACAAAAGGAAAGTTTTGTAACTTTTCAGAGTTTTTCACCAATAATATCGAAACGCTGCTATCTATATTTCCACGATGTATATTATTTGGAAGAGTATTTAATATCGCGCAGTGAAAATTGGCCTTTATAGAAAAGAAGAAAAATTTTAATAAACAACACACCTGCTATGACGTAAACGTGCAGTAGAATGAATTAAAAAAGATTACATTTTTCTAAGGTCACGTACTACGTGCGTTTCATTTAAGTCCTTTTCAGTGAGTCTTAAATTGATTTCCGATATAATCGCGGAAGACTAATCGAAGAAAAATTTAACATTATAGACCTAACTTTTTGTTGCTTACAATAACGACGGCAGTATTTGCAAAGTAAACTATCGCATGAAAACATGTCGGACAAAAAGTCAGGCCAGAACTGATTTCAGTCGGACAATTTTGAGTCTGGGTCGGACAATGTCCGATGTCCGACCGCTATTTCGAGGCTTGCGCGAATGCTGGTGAGGTGAAAACTTTTCACGAAAGCTTGTTGTAGAGGAAACAAAAATGCCGGCCATAAAAATTATGATCTTAAGGATTGACGCGATTGTCAAGGATTTTTACAGTGTTGCGTGAGCGGGACTCAGAGCCAGGCCTGAACATTCGCTAAATTGCACCATTCCTCTAGCTACATTTTTTTTAATTTCAGTTAAGGGAAAAACCTTGAATTTAGCAACACAAAAATGTGTCGCATGCAAGTTCATAAAAATTGAACTAATTTTTCACATTTTTGCTCAAATTTGGCCATTAAATTCAAAATCACAATTTGAAATACAAATTATGAAAAGATCTGTTCCCAAGTTTCACAAATTTAACCTTCATAAAAATTATCTTGAAATTCTCATTTTCTAAAATCCAGAACGAATACATAGATACAATGTCTATTTTTAGCAGTTTTGCAAAGCAAATTTTTTAAATAATGTGATGCAATAACGTTGAATTTTTAATCCAGTTGAATTTATCGTTACTTTATTAGCTTTAGTTAGATAGCCTCTTTTTTATATTTAGAAGGAAAATGATTTTGTGATGAAATGTGATGTGAAATGAAAATAATGTCTATTAACATGAATTACTCAAAGCAAAAATCTGAGCTCTATGCATAACTATGTTATTACCGGGGTCTCACTCGGCAAAAAATAAAAAAAAAGCAAAAAATCTGAATTTTTCCATAAGAAAGCAAAAAATAGCAAAAAGTAGGCTTTCTTGGTAAAAAAAAGTAAAAAATATCAATCAGTTCAGAATTTAAAATTTGAAACCTGCCATTTTTTGAGAATGCCTTTATGTTTGCTTTCTCCTCACAAAAATACTTTTTTTCTCTAGCAACTTATTAGTACATTCAATATAATTTTAATAGTTACAATATTTATTGTCATATTATACTTATTATTGAACAACATAAAGAAGAGAAAGTTTTGTATTTATTGTTTGTTCATTTACAGAATTACTTTGTGCATGTGCTCTGTCTGTGTATGTGGCCTAAATATTTCATTTCTTCACTTCTCTTGTTATTTTGTTCAAACATTTTAGCTTAAGTTTGTTTTAAAACTTCAGCATTTTTTTTTGCACATAAGTTTTGTTTGGATTTAAAAACTAATAGCAGTTTTATTTTTGGACTGAAAAATACAACTAAAAGTTTTGAATACGGTTTCGAAAGGTTTATCTTTCATTATGCAAACAACAATAATGCTGTTACATCGCACAGTAGGATTTTAAATTTTAGTTGTTTTAGGCATGTGTCATATAAATTGTAACATCTCACTTTGTAATCCCGTCACACTTTGTCATCCATTTTGTCGCAATTTGTAATCCAAGACCCATTGCAATTTGTAACCCACCCTTGCCACACTTTGCCATCCCTTTTATCACGCTTTGTAGTACCTCAAACTTTTCAATTTCAATTTCCACATCTTTCTAATTAAGCAAAAGTTTCTTTATGAAAATATTTATACTGAATGATTTGACCAGTAATTCTTGCACGTGGCTCGTTTTTGGCTTTTCGTTTGAAAGTTTTTTGCTCACATGAAGTCAATTGCATGAACCTAAAATAATAATCATGACATCAGTGAAACACTGTTTAATCATTACAAATGTTTTTACGTCATATTTAAAATGGCCAAGTACCTAAGGTACGAAATTTATCCCTTCTTCCCATTACGAAGATTACGAAGTGCGTCAAAAAGGATTACAAAGTGTGATAGGTTGGTGGATTACAAAGTGTGGTAAGGGTGGGTTACCAATAGCAATAGGTCTTGGATTACAAATTGCGACAAAATAGATGACAAAGTGCCACAGGGATTACAAAGTGCGACAGAACTATTATATAACATTTTTATAATATTTTTTCAATATTTTCGATTATTTAACTTTTCATTAGATTCAAGGCTACAATGATGAGGCCATGGGTATTCAGAAATAGTTTGATTGTAAAACGTTTTCCTAATACTGTAGTATATGTAGCAAAAAAATTTAAGGAAATTTTGGTGGAAAAAGCAAAAAATACAGTATTTGTGACGGTTTGAGGGAAAATCATAACAAGTGATAATTTCTGATAAATTTATCAGTAAATTACTGATTAGAAAACAATAGATTTCATCAGTAATTTGTTCGATTTATCAGTAATTCGTTCGATGAATCAGTAATTACTGATAAAATAATCGGTAAATACTGATAAATAATCAGTAATACTGTTTCATCGAACGAATTACTGATTCATCGAACGAATTACTGATAAATCGAACAAATTACTGATAAATCGAACGAATTAGTGATTATTTATCAGTATTACTGATTATTACTGATGAATTTCTGATAAATTACCGATTAATTTATCAGTAATATCACTTGTTATGATTTTCCCTCAAACCGTCACATTTGGTGAAAAATACTGTGAAAAAAGGCAAAAAAAGAGGCAAAAAATAGCTAAAATAAGAGTGTGACCGCTACTTATTTGAGCTAAACCAATCACATTCATGACTTCATTTTTATGCTATGGTTTCAATTTGTTCACTTTATGCAGTATGGGAATAACTGCAGGAAAAGAAAAAAGTATTTCATTTTCAAAAGTATATTCAGGTTTAACATAAATAGGTACTACACACTTTTAACTAGTTCACTCATTTAAACATTAAAGCATTATTTTGAATGTTATTTTGAATCATCAAGTTATCCTTGTATTCTGAGCTTTAGACTGGGTTGGCCAATTTATTAAGGTCAATCTAGAAATTGTTCACAGGCCATTACTGTTTGTTGATTTTAGCAAAGAACGTTATTGTCATGAAAGGCTTTCAGCATGTGAAGATATGTGACTGGGATTTTCTTACTGAAAGCCAACTAGGAAGTAAAGGAGGAACAGAGGGTTATAGACCACCAGAAGTAAGTGTTGCACTGACAGTTTGTTGTTGCCTCTTTTGGACAGTCATTTTTTGTTGATTTGTTTTCCTTTTTCCGGATTCACATTTGAAGTTTTGATATAAGTTTTAATCTTTAATTTTTCCTAATAATTTTGGAGCAAATTTCTGTCCTCAGTTTTTGTTAAGTCGTTTATGTTTGTTATCTTTCATTGAAATAATATCAAATTTTATTTTATGTGGAGAAATGAAAGCTGTTCTTCAATAATGATTCTTTTAATATTATTCAGTTTGACCATCCCGCGTTTCCGAAAATTTGAATTATTTCATTATTTTTGAAATCTAGTTAAATCATCATTTTTTTTTAGGTTGTCCTTAAAAAAGAGAATAATTCAAAAGCCGGGGAAGTGTATACTTGTGGTTTGATAATAGCTGAGTTGTTTGGAATTCCTATTCGTTCTTGCAGATATTTGAACACCAAAGATGCATGGGAACAAAGAACTGAGGAAATGGTTTGTTTTACTTATGTATTTTTATTTTAGACTTTCAGGCATGCTAATTATTTATCTTATCACATGGCTGGTGGAATTAGAAATTGACATTTTCAGGAAATTAACCTGAAATTTTCTGCCGATTTGAAATTTCCCTCTGACAAATCTAAAATTTCCTGCCACAAAAAAACGTCAATTAAATTTCAACCAACCATGTGTTTAATTAGAAATAACATGAAACAAGATGCCCTTACGGGCAGAAAGATTTCTGCAAAATCAGTTGAAAACTGAAAAAATGAAAAATACTATAATAGCATTCTTGAAACTTGAATGATTTTGAATGGTTGAATAATTTCTACAATATATTACATTCCTAATTACATGCTTCTCAGGACATTTTGAAGGCCTAATTGACACAATGAGAAACTTTATTATAATGTATATTATACTGCCAATAAACTGAACAACATGTTTGTTAATACAAAATAATATAAAAGATACATGGATCCTTTCAGATATCTTAATGAGTATGATCATAAATCATAAACTCAAAACATTTTCCCAAGAACATATAAATTTTGGTCATGCGAAATACATTCATATCGACTAAAATCAACATACATATATAGTTAACTCATATCAGAAATTTCTCTTTTAGTTTGTTTTAGTTTTTTTAGTATGACAGGCACTTACATGCTGCATATAAGTTGAAATTCATGATCAGTTTAAAAAAATCTTTAGGAAATTCAAGGTTGAATAATTTTTACAACATAACATTACATTTCTGATTACATGTGCACCCAAAGGCATTGCAAAACTGTAATTGGCACTATGCGAAACTTCATTGCATATACAGTGTGTCCACCAGAAAGTGGGCACCTAACTTTCAATAAGCATATCATTTGTTTTCCGTGCTTGTTTTTTTCAATTTTTATATTAACAGAAAGAAAATGTTTTGCTCTTTCTAAATATATGACCTTTTTAATAAAATAAACAATTTTTCGGGAAATATAATCGATTTTACCATGAAACCATAACATTAAATCAATAATGATCAATTAACGCTTGCTTGAATAGGTGTTAATGACTCAAGTAGCATGGGAAATCATAAAAAGCTAAAATATTGTAATAAAAGCTGCGTTTATACAAGGAAAACTTCACGTTTTTACAAGCTTGAAAAATTTTCATTTCTAAAACTCTTTTAAAAAAGATTTAAAAACTTTGAATTGAGCTTTTTGACGGTGGATTTCTACCCAGAAACTGTTGTCTAAAAGCCTGAATAACAGCTACATAACGTTTTGTCTCATGAAACATTCTTACAACGAAAGTTCGCTGCTGCACTGTTAACTGCATGATTGAATGAATTTCATAAAAAGTTTTCTCGCTTATAAAGATGTTGGTAATGTTGGAAATATGAAATTATTAGATCATAATAAAAAATTTAAGGTATGTTTACACAATGAAAAAACAAAATTAGCACAACACCACCAACAGCGGTTGTTTCAACGAAACGAAAGTTTAATTGCTCGTTAAAAGTCTGTTTTATTGATCATTACAAAATTAACAACCGTGTCAAAACAAAAAATACTTAATATTCTTTAAAGCTTGGTTCTCACTATGGGCTAACAGTCGGCTAAGCATAGTGTGAATGATGTCTCAGCCGATTTTTTAAAATTTCGGCTACAGTGAGAACGTAAAAGTACCTGCTTATCTTCTTTCCAGCCGATTGCCAGCCGATTGCCAGCCGATTTTTTGAAAACAAAAATTTTTGATTTTTTTTTTTTCGGCTAGAAATCGTCTCTGGCCATCATCAAAAGAAACCAACAAAAATGTGCTCAAAATGTGCAATATTTTTTAAAAAGTTGAAGTTTTTGACAGGAGCTAGGAAATTTATATGACTGTGTGTGCAAAATTGATTCAAGATGGCAGACAAAAAACAGATAAAAAAACTATCGCTTGAACAAGAAGAACAGTTATCCTTTCAAGTAAAAAAATACCCGTGCTTGTTCGACAAGACAGATAAAGGATACAAAGAGAAAGATTGTGTTGGGAATGCGTGGGAAGCAGTGTCAGAGTCCCTTGATTTTATCGAAAACGGTAAGTCAAATATTCTGGTGAAAACATACTAAGGGATTCTGATTTATGCTATATAGGGAAAAAATTTGAAACTATTACCTATTTTTTCAAATGTTTCTCTTGTCACAAAATACTGTAGTATGCGTAGTAGTAATGCATGAACTGTCTATATTTTTGTAATTTAGGTGCTGCTGCTAAAGCTTCTTTTGAGAAACTAAGAAAACGTTACAACAAGAAAAGAAAAGACCTGAAACTTGCAAGCAGATCAGGCACCTCGCGGAAAGAAACAGAAAAGGCCCAAAAAGCATTGGACCTTCATAATTTCTTATTTTGGCTCGATAACTTTATTCACATAAGGGAGGGGAGAACAAATATCAAGGAGAACAGCCACAAAGAGACGTCTTCTGATGAGGAAAATGAAGTAGGCATTGAGCAAACACAAATTTCGGATGATGAATTGAATGAAGAAGAAGATCAAGAAATCGATTCGCCACCGATGTCGTTTATTGTATCTCCTCAACAAAACAGTACATTCCAGAATTCTGACACTTCTCAAAAGAGGAAAGCTGTAAAGTCTCGGCAATCAAATGAAACAAAAAAGAAGCTCACAAAGAGCGAATATATGGATGATATGGAATTAAACCTCATACGCGATTTGGGAAAATCACTTAAAAATGAGCAAAAAGGGAAAGAGTTAGATGATGTCGATGTATATGTTAGATCTCTTGCTGTAGACTTGCGCAAATTATCGGAGCGTGATTATCTTATGGCTAAACACGAAATACAAAATGTTGTATTTAGATACCAAATGGGTCAGTATGGGCAGCAGGGATCATTTTCCCGTGATCCATCAAGCAACGAGTCACATCAGGGCTTCTACACCCGTTGGATGAACCATTAGCACATTATTTCTTTGTATAGAGTATATATTTTATCAAAGATATATTTAGACTGAACTGTTCCAGTCACTGTTACAAAGCCTCGTACAACGTCGTATTTCAACAATCAAAAATGTAAAACAAAACTGAAACTTTAACACATGATAATAATATTAATAGGCGTAATGACTTGTTCTTCTAATATAATTGAGTTGCCATGGTACAGCACCTTCTTCACTGTTCACGTAATCTTTAAGGGATTCTCTGACCTTTAATGCATCGACACTATACCGTGAACCTCGTACGGGATTCAAGTTGGTAAGGCCAGTATCTCCATTTGGCTTTATTGACCTCCATTCACCTTCCTTGATCTTACCATCCTTGCTTTCTGAATCTACAAACCCTTGAGGTGTATACATTGCATTATCAGTTTGTCTCAGGTAATTGTGAAGGGCTAAGCAGGCTAACGTATAGTTTTCGACGTTTTTTATCGAACCTTTAATGGGTTTATAAAGTATTCTCCATCTGATGCTTAAAATACCAAAGGCATTTTCGATAACTTCTGGCGCGGGAATGTCGATAATTATATATTCTCTTTTCTTCATCAAGAGAAATTCCAGGGTATGGTTTCATCAGCCAAGTTTTCAAGGGAAAGATTTCATCACCCACAAGAAAATATGAGAGACTGCCAGTCGCTTCATTTAGATACTTTTTCTTGGGAACATTCAATGTGTTATCGCCGAAAGCTCTTCCCATGACTGAATTGGCAAGAACACCACTATCGTTGTTGCTCCCGAATTGCCCCACGTCGAAAAGAGTGAAGCAATAGTTTGCGTCACACACTGCCATTAAAACTACGCTGTAAAAACCTTTATAGTTGTAATATTGGGTGCCTGTAAACTTTGGACATTGAATTCGGATGTGTTTTCCGTCAATAGCGCCAATAACATGTGGCATATTCCAAGTTTCTTCAAATGTTTTAGAAATTGCAAGCCAGTCTTCCTCTGAATTTGGAGCACTCAAGCACTTATCCTTTAGCTGGTCGTATATCGCCAAACATGTTTCAGAGATTATTGTTGAAATTGTAGATTTTCCGAGGCGAAAAGAGTAGCAGAGTGATTGTTGAGCATCTCCACTTGAAAGAAAGCGAATTGTTATCACAAGACGCTGCTCTGCTGATATCGATTCTCTCAAGTGTGTGTTTTTCTTTTGAATTACCGGACCAACTAATGATAACAAATTCTCAAACCGTTGAGGAGACATGCGTAAATATCTAAGATAATAATCAAACGTCAATGTAATCTGTCAATTTTTACATTATTGCTTTCGTTTTATGAGAGGAAAAGCAGAGAAAATATATTTTTTACCTGAAAAAGTATTCCCTGTCAGAAACTTTAAGCTCTTGAAACAAGCGATGATATTCTCCAAGTTCATCCCTTTTTTTGAATATTTCTCGGACCCAAAACCGCTTCTTCCTTTTATGGTTTCTCAGCCTTCCATTTTCAAGCTGATGTCTTCTTCTCCGAAGCAGCAGTAGCAAAAGCAACTTTTGTTTCAAAACACTCATCCTAAATCTTCCGTCCTTGCGTATCGAGTGTGTTTGAGAAAAGAATTTGAAATATCGGCTAACAGCTTTTTATGTGAGAACGTTAATTAAAATATTCTACTACCTGCAGCCGAACTTCAGCCGAAAATCTACATCGGCTGAGAAATCATACACAATAAGCTTAGCCGACCGTTAGCCCATAGTGAGAACCAAGCTTAAAATAAAAATTTTTATAAATAACAATTTATATTTTTGGAAAGCTCAAAAAATCCTCTTTCCAACAGTATAAAAATCGCATTGTATTGTTGAAAATTCGAAAAGTTATTTGTGTTTTAAACAAGGTGCCCACTTTCTGGTGGACACTGTACGTATACATCACTGATAAACTTAATTATATCTGAATGATGTAAAACATCCCTTCTTTTGAAAAAACAAAATCAGCTTTTGTTTATATTGATATTTTCAGATGTCACACTGATTATGTACGTAAATCATAAACTTTAAACATTTGATAATGTCTTCTTAATTACAAACGTAATTCCCAATATTGCAAACAAAAAAAAAACAAAGATTTTGATCATTTAAAAATATACATATGCTCTAAACTTTCCTAAGTCACCACACACACATATTTATATAACTGAAAGGAAAATTTTGGGTTGTTCAAAATCATGTGATTTTCTGTGTATTAAGTTTACAAGCAATAGGAAAATGTTTGAATTTGCTATATTAGGAAAGCCATTTGTAATAAAGGACATTGACAATATATATGTAACTTAAAAACAAATCAAACATTAAAACATTAAAACATTACATTAAAACATCAGTAGACCCACACTTTTCATGTTGGAGCAGAGGAGGACTCTAAGCTGAGCTTCAGTATCCACAGCTTAAAAAGAATAACAGCCCATACACGAAACAAACGAAGATGTTTTGTGTTTTCACTAAAAACAAACAAAGTATACCTTTTTGATTCTGTTTACAAAAAACGTTGAAATCTTCTTTAGAAAAGAATGATCACAGTTCAAAATAATTCGAAGTTTCTTCTACAGATTTTTTTTCATCTTAAAATATGCATAATGCTCTTAAAAATCTAATATTGACCAAAGAAACTTGTAAATCTAAAAGGGTTTCTTCGCTGGGCGAAATGCGTTGCACGGCGTTTGGGTTTCATGTAAAGGCACGCATGAGTTTTCAAAAACCCGCTAGGTTTGAACAGCAGAAAAAAAAAAAAGAACAAGATGCCCTTATGGGCAGAAAGATTTCTGCAAAATCAGCTTAAGTGTGGAAAAACACCAACTATGACATTCTTGAAATTTAAAGAAGATTGAACCATTTCCACAATATATGTTTATCAAATTTCTGACCATGTACTCCCCAAAAATCCGGAAAAACATAATTGTCACCACGAAAAACTTCATACTAATGAACACCAATAAACTTGAATACATTTGAATGACATAATTTTCTTTATTTTGTTGGTACGTAATGATAGTAAAGATAAGACAATGAGTATGCATGTAATCCAATCTAAATGTTATGAATTTATGAATTCAATATGTCTAGTCAATCTTACTAACAGAATTCCTAAATCACAAGCAAAAAGAGGACAACATAGATTTTGATCATGCAAAATGAAATTTGTGCTTCAGTTTCTTTAACAATATATGTCATTGCCACCTTTTTAATTTACAAACATGCGTTACCTGAACTAAATTTAATGAAAAGATTTATACAGAAACTTAAAAAACATTAAATTTTTAATTACGCATACACCCAAGGGCAATATAGGAAAGCATAACTGACACAAAATCTTACATCAACTGCCAATAAACTTCATGAACAAAAAATTACATTGAATTGATGTAGATGCTTACAGATATCAGTGATTACGTAGGTCTTTCAATATATACGGTTATATATATTTACGAAAAGACTTCCCAATGGTAAACATCGATTTGGATTATGAAAATATGTGATTCAAACTTACTAAAATTAGCAAACATAACTGAAAGCAGAAAAAACTTACAGACCGTCAAGATAAGTTTCCTATTTGTTATCGTAAATAGAAGTCCTCATTCCTAATTACAGACATTGATAATACAGATAAAAATTATACAAATAAATCATACATCAAACATCAAAAATGATATATTGCAGGTAGAGAGTAGACAGATATCCTTGGCTGTTGGAGCTGAAGAGGAAACTGAGCTGAGCTGTGCGTATCCAGAGCTTAAAAAGCATTACAGCCCACACTTGAAACAAACGATCTTTTGTATTAAGAAAGGCTTAAAGAATCCCAGACATTTTCCAAAAAACAAAAGAATTCGTTCCTTTTTTCACAAACTCGTTTTGATAAAACATTGAGAACTTGTTTTCAAAAAAGAAGGAACACAGGAGAATAATTGTGAAATAATTATAAATTTCTACCATTTACTTTCGGTTTTGGAGGAGCGAATCTTCTTTGAAATCTACTCCACATTGATCAACTTTTGGAAATCTAAGTTTTCTTCGGTCACGCTGATAGTCTACCATTATACGAACGGCGTGCAAATGTTGAGTCGGAAAATACCCGGATGATCACATGGCGGAAATTTAAACCAATAAACTAGCTTTATTGAAGTTAGTTAGCACCCTTTCGTAATAGTGGCGCTTTATGCACCAATGAACATTGAGACGGCGGTTGTATCAACCAATGAATTTTGAGATAAAAAACCCGCTAGGTTTGGACAGTAAGAAAAAAACGAAGAAAAAAACGAAAGCCGGTTGTAATAGCTTTCTTGCTTTCGCAGAAATCTAAAAAGTTTTGAAAGAGTTTGAAAAACAACCTTTTAAAGGCATCTTATTACCATTACGAATTTATGTCAGATGTAAATCACATTCATACAAAGAGTTTGATAATAATACAGGATGAATGAAGTATTTATACCTGTATTTCAAATGACAAACGTTGACAAATTTTACAGCTTCAATAGCTATGTAATTCAATTTAGAAATGTGGCATTGAGCGTTACTCTAAAGAATTAGCAGCTTTGTTCGAACATATGACAAAGGTATAGTTATTTGAATCAGTGTCACTTCTCGAATCATTATAATTTGATAATAAGTCTATCAAACGAAGTAGTTGTTTGTTTGGAAAAAGTGGTTTCTATTATTTTCTATTCAAATTAGTGAAATTGAGTATCAAAAAATGAGAATAAAAGATTAGCTGAGATTTTGTTTCTTCCTTTAAGCTACCAGGTGCTCCAAAAAAATTCCAGGTGTTTGAAAAGACATTTCTCAAAAACTGCAAGGTTTTTCGTTGTAAACTTAAAATTATCTTAACTTATGTTTAGGTACATCATACAATAAATTTGTTTCATTTGTTGGAGAGATATATGAAGGGAAAAATTTTCTTGTCAATTTTCGAAAAACATCAGAACCAAATTTATTATATGATTTAAGTTAAGCAATTCTGTTTACATTAAAATTAGAAACTTTGTAGTTTTTGGGAAATGTCTTTTCAAAAACCTAGACTTTTTTTTGGCGCACGCGGTGGTGATGTAGTGGTGATCTCACTTCAGTTTTTCTATTTGCAGTTCCATCCTTCTGACCGTCCAACCATTGACCGGGTGCATTCGAAAATGCAGCAAATATATAATCGCACAACTGGTACACAGCTTTTATGTCCTCCCTTCGAAATTATCAAATGGAAAGATAAAGACGAGAAGATCTATTTTGATTGGTGAGAAAATTTAGACACAAGTCACACCAGGTTTCCCCCAAAATATGCAATTCATTGTTACGCTGGAAAGACAGTTCATCTAAATGAAATTGATTTGAACTGTAACAAGCTTTCATGTGGAGACTAATAGAAAAAGATGATAAGAGTTGTTGGAATTGCTGACAGAGCACCTCATGTATGATGTTCATTCACCAAGTTTTGCCTTGTTTCTTAATAGGTTGGATACAATGATCCCAAATGGTCTCTGAATCGTAAAGAAAGGCAACAACATAATTGTTTTCTCTTTTGGTTAATGTTATATTATGTACTTTTAAGTTTCCCGCAGTTCAGATCTGAAATGCATCAAATGAGAGACAATGAAGAGACAATCTCAATAAGTAAATACAAGTCACGTGATTTCAGTATAAAAAGGGGAAATGGCGCGAAAACAGTCACATGTCAATTAGCTTCGAACCAGTAAAGTTAAACTTCCTTTAAATTTATCAAATTCGTATCATGGCTGTTAGCAACCCATCTATCGAAATTTCTGATCCTGTTACTGATGACCAACCAATGGATACTGAAACCAACGGTGGAATAGATCAACTCAAGGCTTACTTCGATCTCAAATTTAGTGAGCAAAATGCTATGCTGGAAGAAAGAATTTCCCACGATACTGCTGAAAAAAAGACTGAAGGGAAAAAAGAATCAGGAAGCCCCACCTTCAAATATCGGGGCAATAAGGTGCAATATAATTTTAATACAAATCTTATAGAAAGTCTTGAAAGTCATAAATCTCTTGTCGAAGAGGGATCTATAACACGATCCTGCAAACGCATCGATAATATGGTGGCTGATCTTCGAAAACGTAACAAGTGCATTTGCTTCGCCGATAAATCTCCAGCTGGCTGGCTAGCAGTGGACGAATATCTGTCAGATGATCTTGCCAGTAATTCTGATGACGACAAGAGGATGAAAGCTGCTGAAAACAGAGCACTCGCTAAGAGGAAATCTGTAAAGAGGAAACGTCAGTTCAACATTCAATCGCCACGCCCTTTCCAGACATCATCCACGTTTACCAGCCCATCACAAAGTCTGCAGAATTCTTTTCGTTCCCAAGATCCACCGCAGTTCTCAGGGAGGCCTGGTTTCGGATCGCAATCCAACCAACAGCTACGTCGGGGATTCCATCAAACATCGCTTTGCTTCGCATGTGGAAAAGCAAGACACTGGCGGAAAAACTGTCCGGATACCAAGCAGTACTGAAAAGGACTCGTTAAAAGTTAAGTATGATAAAACTTCGTTTTTGTGTTCTGATTACTGTGATAGTTTAGATAATAAGCAAATCAGTGACGATATTACAGTTAAGGGTAGCCTTAAAGCCGGTGAATAATCCGCTACGCGCGTTTTCATTCGATTTCCACATGCAAAAATGAGTTGAAAAAGATCGTCTAAAATGTAAACTAGTAAAAGTAAAGATGAACAGTAGACGAAGAAAATTGTTGTTGATGAAAAAGATGAATCTCTTGAAGTTGCTACTCTTGTTATCACAAGAAAAGAAACGAACAAAAAAGTACGCAAAAAAGTTTTGGGTGAGACAATTGTATCAAGAACGCAAACTGAAAGGAGAGTTTAATCTTCTCGTCCACGACATGAAATTGTTTGATGGGGAGCTTTTTTTTCGATATTTTCGAATGACACCTTCGACACTGGAAATTCTTCTATCATGGGTTGGTCCTCTTATTGAAAAAAAGGAAACACGAATGAGGGAACCGATAAGTGCTAGTGAAAGGCTTTGTGTCACCATGAGATATCTTGTCACAGGTGATGCTCAAGTTACCATTTCCGCCAATTACCGAATTAGTCCCGCTGTTGTTGGTAGGATAATCTACGAAACGTCTCTTGCTATTTGGGATGCCCTGCACGCTCAGGGTTATCTTGATGCTCCCAAAAGCGAAGGCGATTGGAAACGTATAGCTCACGAATTTGAAACAAAATGGAATTTTCCTAACGCCCTCGGAGCTATAGATGGCAAACATGTTCTTATGCAAGCTCCTGCCAGATCTGGATCAGCCTTTTTTAATTATAAAAAACAATTCAGTATAGTGTTGATGGCTGTTTGCAGTGCACAATACAAATTCTTGTTAGTAGATATTGGTGATTCAGGTCGACAAAGTGTTGGCAGTGTTTACTCCAACAGCAACTTAGGGTTTGCAATTGAAGAAAATCACCTTAGCATTCCTAAAGAATCTAAACTGCCAAACAGTGAACGCATACTGCCCTACGTATTTGTTGCTGACGATGCGTTTGGATTAAAGAACCACATGATGAAACCGTACCCGTTTCAAAAGTTGACTATGGAAAAAAGAATTTTTAATTACAGACTTTCAAGAGCGAGAAGAGTAGTAGAGAATGCTTTCGGTATAGCTACAAGTCGTTTCAGAGTTTTTCGAAGACCGATTATTGCTAAAGTTGACAAAGTAATCGCAATAACTAAAGCTGTTGTCGCGTTACATAACTTTCTGATATCATTGAGTGACAATGGTGTTTACTGTCCACAAAATTTTGTTGATCACGAAACAGAAAATGGTGTTGTGCAAGGGGAATGGAGAAAAGATACTGAAAACATCCTGGGATTACAAGACTTGACAAGTGTTTCCTCGAATAACTATTCCAAACATGCAGCTGGTGTACGTGATGAGTACAGTAAATACTTTATATTAGAGGGAGCTGTTGAATGGCAGTGGGACATGGTTACAAAAATCAGATAACCTTTAGTTTTTCTTTATCATTCATATCTTTACAAGGGTGATCGAACAACAATTCTACTTTGTAATAAAACATTTTGAATGAAATCCATCAAAAAGTCAAGGTGATGAAATGTAATAAAGTAATAAAGTTTACTTAAACACATAGAAACTAATATCATCATACTTTCATAACTTTTAATGATTGTTATTATTCCTTAGGAGTAGAATGTTTCTTTGGTCACCCTACACATACGTATACTTGATACTTGTACTACTGTAGCATTCTTTTTGTATGTATGACTTATATAAGCTTTAAAAAAAGGAAGAAATGAAAGAATGTAGTTTTTGCTGTGAAAAAAGAAAGAAAGTTTCCAGTTTCAACAAGGACGTAGAATTAGGGGGGGGAAATTTGTTTTTGCCTTTCCTAATAATTGAAAATCATGTTGAAATTATAGATTTTGAGTGCTTTGGTGGGGCCTCTTTCGATAATAGAAATTTATTGACCCCCCCCCCCCCCCCCCCAACTCAAAATGTCTTGCTACGTCCCTGTTCAAATACATACAAAAACATCAAAAGTTTACTGAAAGTTGTCAAGCCATGAGTTATGTGCATTCCTCGTCAAATTCAAGTTCAAACAGGAGTTGGCTAATCTTTATTTTTGCCATTTTGTTCTTTTTGCCAGATAACCGTTTGAGTGTTGGCACTAAACTTCGACAAAACAGGCTGTCTTCACATTCTTCCGTTACCGGTGCTTTTAATTCGGTTTCAATATTATAAAGCTGTTTTATAATCGAATTTGTACCACTGTCTTCAATCTCAGAGGATGATTTCTTCTTTCGCTTCCTACTGTCATTCGATACCGACGATGCAGGGGAAGGCGGAAAAGAGATACTTTCATTCCCAACACTATTGGGAGATTTAAGGCCAAAGTTAAAAAAATTTGGACTTTGTTGTTGGTTAAAGTTAGTTAAATTAATTGGAGCACTGGTTGCTGAAACCATAGTGTCTGAAGTAACTGATGGTATTATGTTGGTTATTGTTGGCAAGTTTCCAGTTTTCTCATGTAGGAACGCCATCTGCTCGAAATACTGACAAGTAGGCAACGATGATGCTGCAGCTCCTGACTTCGTCAATCGAGCTCTTGCATCCAGACATTTCTTTAAATTGTCCTTCAAATGTTTCAATTGTTTTTTCAGAAATTCAACTAAAATAGAAAAATTATATAAAATATTTTTTGATTCACTTTCACGTGATACTATGTTATATATATATATAATAATAATAATACTAATAACCTATATACTTATATCTTACCATCTTTTCCAAATATGGAACTAATAGCTTTCCATGCCAACAACTTCATGTTTCTGTCCTTGTAGCTTGGATTACTTGTATTCCATAAGCATTGATATTTTCGAATCTAAAAGAAAGCCCATAACCATAATTCGTCATAATGAAGAATCTTAAGTATATTCTGTCTAAAGATCTAGGCTAAACTAAAATGAGGTTTTCAACCACGATCCTGGCCACCGCTGACCACCGAACTGTGAGTTTCAGAAAGTTTGATTACATCATCATTATACATTTTGATTGGTTGACGCTCTTAAAACGCGCGTTGAAGTCGGATCGAAGTCGACTTTTAAGAACGCGCGGAGCGGACCGCTATAAGCGGATTTCAGGCGGAAAAAACAATAGCCGCCTCGCTCAGCGCGTTCTAAACCGCCTAGTGGAAAACCGGCTTAAGGAACACATCAAATACTGGAAGAAAATCGACACAAACAGCACTGTTTTGGATATCATTAACTTTCAAAATTGAGTTCTAGAGTATCTTTAGTACCAAACATTCAACCACCGGGCAACCTACTGTAGAAGATACAAATGACAGAAATGGCAAAGAGCAGACAACCACTGGGTAAACTGCGGAATGAAGACAGGTATTTAAAAGCAGGTAACCACTGGGTAAACTGCCGAATGAAGACAGGTAATTAATAGCTCAATTTTTTAATTCTGTTTTTAATTATAAATCTCTTTAAGGAGCGTTTTAAATCAAAGCTAGAAAATGAATCTTTGCAGCCATTGTTTCAAGTGCTACCTGAATATTTGTTCAACACAGAGCTAATAACACCATTAAAAAGTATTCTAGCAGCTTTTCTATTTGGAAAAGTTGGTGTAAAAAATTTGTTGTTTCCGAATTACCGGCATCCGCCCTTACCGTGGCATTATTCATTCTTAACTTCATCCAACTGGACAGCTCCTTTCCAAAAATCGAAGGGGTATTCTATTCGATCAAGTTCTACCATAAAATGCTAGGCTACACTGACTCATGTAAAAATGTTCTTGTAGTTAACATGCTAGAGGCAGCAAAGCGTATCTGTCAACACGTAGTGAAGAAGAAAAAACCAATCACGGTGACCCATCTTCATCTACTGTACGAAAAACTCATTAGCAAGGATACTAATCTGAGTAAAATGAGGACGATGAATATCTGTTTGCTGGGTTTCTGCGGATTTCTCCGGTACAGTGAGATAAGTAACCTAAAAAGATCCGACATTCTCTTTTCCAACCAGTACAAAAAATTGTTTATTGAAAAAAGCAAAACTGACATCTACAGAGATGGTAAGTGAATTTATATCAGCGGACATGACTCGCGAATCTGCCCCGTTCTGAACCTGAAAACCTACTTAGAACACGCCGGGTTATCAGACAACAATTCTGACTTGTACTTATTCAGAGCTATATCTGTGTCTTCGAAAAACAAATTTTGTTTATTGCGGAGTCAGAATACTCCTTTAAGTTACACAAGAATGCGTGAGATTCTTTTAGATTCGTTGGAATCCATCGGTCTGGACAAGAAGCACTTCGGTCTTCACAGTTTACGTTCAGGTTGAGCCACAGCTGCAACAAATGCTGATGCGCAAGATCGTTTGGTTAAAAGACAAGGAAGATGGCAATCCAGATCCGAAAAATCCAAAGAGAGTACATTGAAGATGATGTCCAACACCTGCTAGCTGTGTCGAAATCCTTAGGTTTATAGGATTCTTTATAAAAAGTTGTTTTTCTCTCTCTTTGTTCATGCTTTGTGTCCCTAACTTTTTTGCACATGCTAAGATGACACCACTACTACGAGATAATCTTTGTTTCTTATCCCCAGATATAGCAAATAAATGAGGTTATTTTCGGTTGAGCAAAGCGAATTAGAAAATAATTGAATTTATTAGATATAACTAGGGTCTTATCTCAATAAGTAAATACAAGTCACGTGATTTCAGTATAAAAAGGGGAAATGGCGCGAAAACAGTCACATGTCAATTAGCTTTGAACCGATAAAGTTAAACTTCCTTTAAAGATATATTCAGCATATATGTAACTATCGAAATTTATTATTATATTATATGTTTTTGTTTTGCTCGTAACCTTGGCGAGCTAGTAACTGCAGCATGGTTCCAAGAGTACGTTTCCTCCCACGAGGGGGTTTTTCGTATCCGGCGCAGTTGCGATTGTTGTTAGTGAAAGTCAAATGTTGTATTTATAATCAAAGAGCTCCATTTTCTACTCAGATCACAGGAATGTGCATAAAGAAAGGAGTAACATCATTAGCTTGTCTGAGTCTGGTAGATGCCGTAGTCCAAACCATGTCACTGTAATCTGCTAATAGAAATACTGAAATAAGATGAACGTATTTTGAAGGTTATTCCAATATTTGATTGTATATATAGCTGCAAAAGAGAAAGTTGTAATTATGAAAACGAAGTTTTTTGCTATTCTGTAACGGTTCACCATGCTAAGATGACTCTAAGATAATCTTTGTTTCTTATCCCCAGATGTAGCAAATAAATGATAGTGGGGGCCACTATGCCCCTCGTGTGCACAGACTTGTTAGAAGCAATTTTATGATTGAAATGAGTTATTTGGCAGGTCAGGAGTAAAAAAAAACTAGGTGGCATTTTTTTCCATTATGGGTGTGGTCCCTGGATGACGTCAACACTTTCACGGTCAGCAAAAAAAAAATTTTCAAACATTTTTATTGCATTCAATAGAGCATAAAAAATGCTTCAAAAAATGTATCAGAACTATATCATGAAATTCAACTGTTCAAGAAATACGGGGTTTTTAAAAATATCAAAATCAGGGGGTAAAACGTATATAAAAATTGTGTTAAGTTTGTGAAAATGTATTCGAAAACCTTTCAGTTATTATTGTTTTTTCCTATCACTACTGGCTTGATTTATACAAAATGATAATTTCCATTCCAAAAACAATACCTCGTGTTTGTAATAACCCCCTGGAAATAATGAAAATGATGTTTCCGGGCCCATTCCTGCAAAAATGAAGTTAAAAACATGTAATATACTTTAAACATTGGAAAGATATTATGAACAACAGAAAATGAAAATATCATTAAGCGAAGTCTACATCTGATGATTCGTCCAGGTCAAGCTCAATATCATTCTTCTGTCAATAAGTGTCACAGACGTGTACAGACGTGTTTCTTTCGCTGGTTAATTTTAATTTTAAAAATATTGAGAGTCTTTCTATTCAAAGAATGACATTTTGGTTTTAATTCTTGAAGCAGCTGAGTTGGGTGTAGTAATATATTGCAATAAAGTTGGTATCTTGTGGTATATTTGTCTTAAAGCAGTCTTTCAAGACATTTTAGTTGAAGTTTTTTGGTTTGAGAAGTTCTCACATCTCTCTTACATTGCTTCATGTGGAAACCAGCTATTTATGAGATTTATCACATTTTTATTCTACTTGACAACTATAACTTCGCTAATTAGCGGCTTTCATACGCGCGGTCGGGAAAGCTTGGGGGGAAAAATATTCATAATGGCGGCATTTTCACTTTCGTTTTTAACCAAAACAGCCTTTAAAGAGCAAGATGGCCGAAAAAGAAGAAGATAAAACTAAATTAGAAGCAGCAAAATGGCTTTCAGAACTTGGTCTAACAGTTACAGGGACAAAGGAGGAACTGCTGAACAGAAAAGCTAAATATAATCGTTATCCTAAGCTTGTTGAAAAGCTTAGAAACAGGACTAAGAGAAACAAAACATTCAAGACAAGCCTTGATGTAATGACCATTCCACCTGCCAGTGCTAAATGGACTATAGAGAACTTGCCAAAATTGTCAGAAGAGATTATCTTGGATTACCTTGCTAATAAGAAGCAAGGAAGTATTGGACAACAAGAGAAAGCTCACAGGATGCTCCAAAGTAGAAAAATAGTATCTGTGAAAACATTAACTGATCAAGAGAAACTCTATGTTAAAGCCTTGATCAACAAATCTTATGGACACGAACCTAGACCAGCTGTCATACTGTTTGAAAATGGAATTCCACAAAAAGCAAATTGCTTCTGTCCAATTGGACTTAGTGGACTTTGTTGCCATATAATTGCTTTGTTATTGTACATCAAACACTTCACTTTAACTGGGGAGAGGATTTTAGCACTGACTTGTACTCAAAAGTTACAAAAGTGGCATAGAAGAAGTAAAGGATCAATACCAATAATACCCTTGAACCAGATTAAATTGAAATCAGCTAAAATGAGAAAGGATAAACAGATTGTTGCAGCCGATCCAGATAAATCTAAAATGAAGAGAGACATTTCAAAGACTGAGAAAAAAATTCAGCATAAAATTCGAAGAAGTGCTAAGCCTGATGTCACAAATCATTTTCACTCAGTGTTGTCAAAAAGCAAAATTGGAAGAGCCTCCTCATATGGTGAACATATTTATTTTAAATTTTTACAAAACTCTCTTGGAGACCACCAATACATTTCCAAGGAAAGTTTTAAGGAGAACGTTCTGGGAATACCAAAAAATAAAGCTGATGAAATTAAAAAAAAGATTAATGAGAAATGTGGTTTAGGTGACAGCAGTGTTCCTATTCAAGAAAATAATGAAATTCAAGATACAATATCACAACAAACATTATCTACAAATAATGAAATGGTATATACTACTGAAAAATTTTCATTTGACCTCTGTTCTGAAATTGACAAGCAATTGATTGAGAAAAAGGATCCTGTACGTTTAGATATTTCTTTTTACAAAGCATGTCCTCCAAGTGGAGATAACTATGTATCGGTCCAGCAAAATACAGCTGAATGGCATGATGTGCGTAAATTCAAAATTACCGGATCTAGATTGTCTTATCTACTAGGCTTTGGTGGGAGTAAGCTTTTCGACGACTATTGGCTGCTTGTCAAAACTGGGGAAGGAGAACGAAACCGCCTGTCCCACATTCCTAACATTCAGCGCGGACTTTTCTTTGAAAATAATGCTAGACTCTATTTTGAGAAATTGACAAAGTGTTCAACATCACAATGTGGATTTTATTTACACCCAGATAATGATAGATTTGGTGCCAGTCCTGATGCTCTAGCACCTGGCGGGTTATTACTTGAGATCAAAACAAGAGATAAGAATGCTACAAATCCTATTGAAAGCCTTAAAGAGTTTCCACACTATTATGTACAATGTCAAGTACAAATGGATTGTACTAATTTCCACTCATGAGTCTTACTGTCATATCACCCAGAAAGTGAATCTGGAAATTGTTTTTTGATCAGGAAAAACCACTCTTTATTGGAGATTATGAAGGAAGTATGCAAATGTATCCTGACAAATACGAAAATTATCGATTGGCAACATTCAGAAGACATTGTTTTGAAAAAACTTGGAGAGAAGCTTATACTTAAGCACTTTGATTTTAAAAACCTATTACCACTGAGAACTTACATCAAATCCTTGTGTAAATCTATCCCTAGAGTTGAGTTTTGATGACATGACTTTATGAAAGTGTGATAAATTTGAAACAATTGAGTGTAAAAATAATAAAAGCTGTCGGAAATTTTTCTTTTGACCATTTATGTTGTACATAAAAATCTTGTAATACAACAACAAATAAATTATCACATTGTTTAAAAGAAATTCATTCATTCTTTGGGTCCGATAGGTTTCTTCACTAAGTTGACTGTATGGCATAACATTCGCCATGTAGAACTAAGTAAATCCATGCGAGTACAAGGCCAAATATTGTTTAAAATTTTCCAATCTCTAACCCTACCGATGAATCTTTCCACATGAATACGAGTTGATGCGATATCAAAATTTCGCTCGATTTGTTCTCCTGTAAATTGATTGCTCTCTTTTTGTTTTGGTCGATTTAAAGCAATTCCCTTGATCGCACATAAGTCTTGTATTGCAAAACCACGATCAGTCATAACCTCGTGCTCTTCTGAGACATAATCAAGAATATTTGTTTTCTCTGTAATACTAGAGTCAGAAATTGAGCCAGGGTAGGCATCACTAAAAACTATTCCCATACCATGAGCAGAAATTCCAACCAAGGCTTTAGCTGTTGTGCAGTTTTTATAATGTGAGAACATTAAAGAATTTAGTTCATAGTTGGAAGCAATCTGGAATTTAAACTCTGTAGCATCTAATATCAAATCAGTTTCTCCATGTCCTGTGTCTATGAAGGCTTTTGGCATCTTTTTTTGAAGATAAAGAGGGTCGCATTTCATGTCGAGCTCATCAAAAAGGGTTTGCAAAAAAACTACCCAACTTGTAAATATACGTGAAATTGTACTTTCACTAGTACCAATGATAAACGCTGAAAACCGAATGTCGAGGCCATGCCTACATATCATCAAGGTAATGACATACTGTGTTCGATATGAGAATGACTTTTCACTCATGTTCTTACAATCAGGGTAAACAGCACAATTTATATAAGGTTTGACACAATCATAGAGTAAGTCAAATTCCTCAATTGTCAATCCTGTGATGTATTCGAATTCTTCACCGAATAAAGTCTCATAGCTTACTTTCCTTTCCACAGACAACAATCGTGATTGTAAATTATGTACTTTCACAGTTTGTTTGTGAAGTTGCAATTCCAGTTGGGCTATTTTTTCTTTCAAAATTTTGACATTATCATTATCTGGGGTAGATGTAGTGTTTTGATTGAGTGTTGTTGAGTTGTTATCAGCAAAATTTTCAGACAAATGTTCTATAGGTTTAGGTTGGTTCAATTGTTCTCTCCACTTTCCACGAACTGGCTTAGGTTTTTTGGGTTCATTGTCTGTGTTGATTTTCATAACACTGGAGGCAGTTATAAATTTCATTTTGGCCAATTTATAGGACTTCTTCTGGGCTTTTGTTGGTTTGGATGCAGATTGTAAGATTTTCTTGGCATTTTCGTATCGTTTCTTTATCCTTTTAAATGATTGTTCTGTACAGGCAACGTCAGGTAACGTGGATGAGTTAGGTCGTACACCAGTACTCCAATGGTCTTCACAAATAAATCCATCTTCAAAGTTCATCCCAGTAGTTTTGAGAATGGTTTCATACTGCCTCCTGAGATTTTTATCAGCTGGAAAACGGTATTTGTTGAGTTTTGTGTCTTTTCCTTTACGTGTTGTGAAGTTGTTGAAGCAAAGTGAGCTGCTGCAGCTCCATTTCACCATGATTGAGCAAACAAAATGCTGGATACAACAACAGAAACTCTTGAACAGTCAGCTTGTTATAACCAGAACAGCAGTTTCGAACAGTTTTTGCAGTGTTTTTCGTAAACAAATATGGCGGATATGGATAAATTTCCCCCCAAGCGGTTTTAATTCGGGCCCAGGCTGTTTCTATGAAAGCCGCGCTAATTGCAAGCAATACAGAACTTAATGACGGGTGCACGTTAAGTAAACCAAAGAACAGCTATCCCAAAGGAACAAGAGTTAAGCGTTGTAAATGTCCTATATTATACTATCGCAATGGTACAGCTACTTTTAACTTAACGTTATGTGGTGACATAGAAGCAAATCCTGGACCTGGTACTCACGCTCCTACTTGTAGTACTTGTATTAAAATTGTAAAATGCAACAATAAACGACTCTTGTGTACAAGCTGTCTAGAAGTGACCCATTACAAATGTTCGAGTAAGACACTTCCAAACATAAAATCCAGGATACCGTACGAGTACACATGTGATAAATGTCTGCATACATTTTTACCGTTTGCAAAAGCAGATCTGGATCATTCAAATGTATCCATCTCCACTATTGAATCGAGCCTAGACTATAGTAATAAAGATTGTTACAAAGCTGAGCTGGATGAGCATAAGTCTCTCTTGAAAGTTATGCATTTAAATACACAGTCCATGCTGTCAAGTTTTGCTGAGTTTGAATGCATGGTTAATGAATATAACTTTGATGTTTATGGCCCTCTCTGAAACATGGCTTACGGACAACCCTCACCTCTTAGAGTATGTGAGTATCCCAGGTCATCGAATGTTTTATAACAACCGAAAAGGCAGACGTGGTGGTGGAGTGGGTTTATATGTCAGAGAAACTATAAAATCTAAATTAAGAAATGATATAAGATCATTCGATGATGAAATCGAACACATTTGGGTAGAAATGGAAGGACGGAATCGTTACAGCAAAGTCCTAGTTGGTACGGTATACCAACCGAATTTTGACAGTGCTGGTGTGAATCTTTGGCTAGATCGTTTTGAAAGTCTAATTAACCATGTATCAAGTATTTGGAACGGTATCATAATCATAGCTGGCGATTTCAACATAGATTTGTTGAAATCAAATTCACCAATTGTTCATAGGTACCTACAGATTCTTGATTGTTATAACCTTACTCAAGTTATCGATAAACCGACAAGACATGGGAAGTCATTGATTGATCATGTTATGACAAACTATTCGTCCAAAGTAAAGGCCAAAAATGTATTACCGTGTTCTGAAATAAGTGACCATGATGGCCCATATATATGTATAAATGCAAGAATCGATCGCTACCAACCAAGATACAAATACATACGTGACAATAAGATGTTTAACATGGGAAACTACATTTCTGATTTTAGTGGCTTACCTTTTACCTCAATTTATGCAATGGAAGATCCAGAAGATCAACTAGCTATTTTTACAGACCTTATCAGTGACTGCATAAATGCCCATGCACCCTTAAGGAAATGTAAGTTTACAAGACCCCCAGCGCCCTGGATGAAGGACTTAGAGATAGCAGAAATGAAAAATAAACGTAACGAACTTCGTCGTCTTGCCCATCAATTTCACTCCAATGAAAACTGGGCCGCGTTTCGAGCAATTCGTAACAAGATAAAGTCGAAGATTAAGCTTGCAAAATCTTCATTTTATAAAAAGGCCTTGCACTCAAATAAAGTAAAAGATCTTTGGAAAACCATTCACCGTATTCTAAAACCAAACATCAAACGTATCGATACTGATCTTAATTTGCTGAATGAGCACTACGTCACTACAGCAAACAGATTGCTCAATTCGCAATCAGCATCTCCGGAACAGTTGTTAGAAATAATTGAGACGATGGATACTAGCCAGCCCGATCCGTTTAAATTGAATCCTGTTACTTACGCGGAAGTCGAACAAGAGCTTCGTTCACTACGCTCTGATTGTTCAGCCGGCTATGATAATCTATCTGTAACGTACATAAAGCCGATTATACCATACATAATTTCACCACTGGTCTATATTATCAATAACTGTATAGCTGAAAATGTTTTTCCGTCCCAATGGAAAGTTGGTAAAATATGTCCTATACCTAAGACTGACGAAGCATCAAAACCTGATGACTTTAGACCTGTTTCTGTTCTACCACTCTTTTCTAAAGTCTTCGAGCGTTTAATTGCTAAACAGATGGTGTTGTACATACAAGACCGTTGTATATTAAAATCTACCATGTCTGGCTTCCGACCATCACACTCTACATGCACCATTCTTTTAAAACTGAAAGATGATTTAGTGTCTGCAATGAAACGTGGTAAACTTTCCAGGGGCGGATACAGGATTTAAAACAAGTATGTCGCAAAGCGACCAAAATTGATTGCGGAGCGGAGCGACGCAAGCAATTTTGCCCAAACAGCTGGGGGTGTTGGAGGGGTGCTGTGAAGCCCCGGGTTCGAAGCCCCGGAAAAATTTGACTTTTTGAGGTTTTGTGCTAGCTTTATGCTTTATTTTTAAAATGCTATTCAGATCTTCAGTTCCTATATTCTTTGCTTGTCAGACGATTAATGATTGGATAAATAATGTTGAAACGGGGGCCATGGTTTCCATTTTTTCCTTCGCAACTTAAATTACATAATGGTTAAACATTGTTACGGGACATTGCCGGAAGTTTCAAATGTACGATATCATATCAATACATCACCATCACACGTCTGTTTCGCCTGATATCAAGGCTCATCAGCATGTCTAGGCGGATGTATCGCCGGACATGGACAGACAATTCGGGTTTATGAGCAAGTGAATGCCGCGCCATTGACCCTACGCGACACAAACACGTTAGCGGGTTTACGAGCAAGTGAATGCCGCGCCATTGACCCTACGCGGCACAAACACGTTAGCGGGTTTACGGGCAAGTGAATGCCGCGCCAGTGACCCTCCACATACACAAGAATAAACTTACGAAAACGCATTCACCTCTTCTTAGCAATATCTTCAAGAATGTAGGAAAGTCTAAGCTGGTTTGTCTAGTTGAGCAATTGCAGTCAGTACAATTACAAATTCCATGACCCAAATGGGGCAACAGCAGTACTTCCTTGAACAGAAAAGGCTATACTGCATAAATAATCTGCACATAAATAAAATGAACTGGTAGCCTTGTGGTAGAGTGTTTCTTGTGCGAGCAAAAATTTTTTACCGTTTCTAAGATTCTCCCGACTTCCTTACCCTTGTGTTCCCCGTGGTAAAATGATGAAAAATAAATTCTTGGAATGATTAAGACAATCCATCTTATAGAGCTCGAAAAACTGATCAAAAAAGTGTATAATTCCCTGGCTTGAACGCCACAAAAACTTAAAAGCATATAAACGAGATGTCACGCAATACTATCTTACTAATCGTGGAAAGACACAGAAAAAAGTGTCTCTCGACTCTGCGTGCTTTTACGCATTATCAAATTAAATTTATCACTCTCTAAAATAAAAGTATTACACACATTGATGATTAGTATTAGTATAAGTTAAAGTTAATATAATTTAAGAAAGAGTTTATATAATTATCATGAAATGAGAATATAGTTGTTTTAAGTTACAGGTTTATTAGAAATGGAATTAAGTTGTTTTAAGTTACAAGTTTATTGGAAATGGAATTAAAAGAGTTTAAAATGAAGATTTGAAAGGAATTATTTTACAAGAATCTGAAATTAATAGAAGTTAATAGGTTTGCTTAGAAAAGAGAAATTATTATCATTAAGTGAAAGACGTTATTTTAGGCAAGAGATGAGTAATGCTAAGTGACTCCAGCAACCACATGATAAAGTAATACCAAATTGAATGAATCATTGAAGGAGTGGAGGAGGTGACCATTATTAGTTTGTATATTTTTCCCAAAGAAGTAGCTCATTTTCAAGTGAAAATGGCCAAGGAAGATCATCTTTAAAATACTCAAAAGTATTAAGAAATCTGGTCTTCCAATTTGTCAAACCTCCCTTAATCAACAAGATCATCTTTGCAGGAATGACAACCAATGCCCCATATATTTGGGTTTCATTAAACCTGTTGTTTAGCTCTGAAATGAGATAATCCATTAATGGAACAGAAATGGTTCTTTTATGATACTCTGAAGGAATTTCAGAAGGAATGTTGGCACAATGAACCTGTCGACCCGAAACCCTAGGCCTGCATTCCACAACTCCTACTTCTGCAGCCAAAGATAGCACCTTTTTATACCACTTCTCATGGTGTTCATCAATGTTGTCTCTGGTACTCTGCAACTCAGCTTTCAGTGCATTAATGAGGTTAACAGACTCAGAAACATCAATGTCTGAGGCTTGTAACAATCTTGTTACCGGCAAAAGCTTGTCTAGAATATGCTGCGAAATAACAAGACCACAAATGAAATTAAAAGATGTAATGAGAGACAAATAAGAAGTAGCCTTATTTGAGGAGTCCCTGTTGAATTGCTTATCTTCATTTATACTCATCTCCTCAAGGCAAGCAACAGTTGCAGGATAAAAGGCTACAAAATCATTTAACCCTGTTATCCTTTCAATCCAACGTGTCCTACAAACATCATGCAATCTATGCTTTCGTTCTTCAGGCAAGTACTTATGAATGGATGCTATAAAAAATTTCTCACGAGTTGGAGAAGTCTTGAAAAAATAAGTCAGGTCCTTTATTTGCAGGATAGGAGCAGGACTTGACGACACTTAAACTGAGTCAATGACTGTGTTAATGAGTATACAAGATTGATACGGAGAATTTCGGGAAGTCAAATTGATCATCAGGAACAAAAACATTATGGATCACATCCATAATTTCTGCATCTGTCATCCTCGACGCTTTGCCAACATAGTTGGCTATATCATAAGGATGACTTAAAGCAGAAGTAGTTGCTTTTGAAGTAATATTAGTGGCATTTGACTCAGATGCACAACTAGTTATATTGTGATCTTCTAATGGAACATTAATATCATGTGGTATCAATACATTGTCATGAGGAGGACAAGCGGAAAATTTAACATTAACATCAGATTGAGCACATGAAGAATCTTCATTAGTATAGGAATATGGTTGACTGGAGTCACTATTGCTTAATGTTTTAGATGACACAAGAAATGGAAGTTTAGTTTGTATTTTAGGTTTCTTTAGTGGAACAGAAAAATTAGAAGCAGCAACAGCCCTGCGCTTACGAACATTAGCACGAGCACAAAACAAGAGAGGAACATAGTGATTATGATTAAATATTTTGCTCGCAGTGACACCTTCGTGGGAAAATAAAATATGGAGACATTCCTCTGAAACTGGAGAACGGCAAATAACTTTATTATTAAAAATCATTCTCAGTTTCTCAGGACCGGTGGAGGGATAGTAACAGAGTATATTTTGGTTTATAACATTAGTTAAACCCAAGATGCAAAGAAATCCACTCCAAGTGTGATCGGAGCAAATGTGGATGGCCTCTTGTTTAACAAGGTCAGCACCTGTGTGACCACTGTCAAGAGAGGAATGTGATACACTCAATCCCAATATATTCCCAACACAGGTAAAAATGGAAGGGTTAGAAGAATGCAGTTTTAAAAAAAGAGGGTGTTCTGCGTAGAATGAGGCATGTAAAAATAAATTAAATAGTAGTTAAAACTCTTAATTCAGAAACTAAAGAATCATCACTTACCAACCCAATGGATACAGAACTGGAATAAGCAATTACCAGTAGCTGTAGACCTACAAAAAGGATGAGAGAAACTGGGGCTACAGTAGTTATCAAACACAACTACTATTGGAGTTTGAAACACCAATTTTAATGTTGTTTTCTTTTCAAAACAAGGGGGGGGCTGCTTTTTCATAGGGGGTAATTTTAAAGTTATTATTATTATTCGTGCAGCAGAATCTAAGGCTACAAGCTGAGTGTTTGCTAAATCCTTTTTACCCCCGTAAATTTCTCGACATGCCCTGACTACTTTTCTGTAAGGAGGGAATCTCAAAACTTTTACAGATGATATAACGAGCATTCTAACACTTACCACTGATAAAAAATAAGGAAGAACTTATACATAGCAACCGGTATAAGTTAAGTAAAATACAACCAAAAAACATAAGAATTGAACATGTTTGTATCCTTCCTGGTAGCTTCTAAACAAGTAGCTACCCCCTTACTTCTTCTGACATACTTGGACATACTTTCTGACTGATTTTACGGTCGCCAACAAAACTTCGCCTATTCTGCTCGCCCAAAAAATAAAAGTTTGACATACCCTCGGTATACGTTAATTTTCTCATAGGGGGTAAACATTCGCATATTTTGTTGTTCTTAACTGCGAAACTTCATTTTCTTACCCCCTTACGATATAAAGCCGGGTATGTCAGAGGTACGATGCGCTAGAATAATCAAAATAAAGAAGGGGGTAGCGCAGCGTTATAGCACGGCATTTTAAAGCGTATCGAATTAATTATTGACCCCCGATACGAGGAATTAGATTTTGGCGCAGAATAGTCGGGAGATCTGTAAAGAGAATATTCAAACTCTCCGTTTCCGCACCATATATTTTTCGCAAAACAACAACAACAAAAAAAACGTGCTTTGAAGAAAATCAAGTATGTCAAACGGACAAGCTTGACATACCCTGCGTCCGCCCCTGCTTTCATTAGCTGTTTTCTGTGACTATTCCAAGGCTTTTGATACGGTTTCTCATAAAACTTTAGTTAAAAAGATGCATAAACTTGGATTTGGAGTAGACTTTATTATGCTTATGAATAGTTACTTAACAAACCGTACACAGTTTGTTCAAGTTGATGCTAAGAAGTCTGAGTTGGCGATATGTAAGTTTGGTGTTCCACAGGGTTGACCCTGTTTAACTTATATGTTTCAGATCTGCAGGATCATGATACAGGTCCTGTATGCCAGTATGCCGATGACACTAGCCAATACCATCATTTTAAGTTGAAAGACATTAACATAGCATCATCAGAATTAGAAAAGCGCCAGTCTGCTCTATGCAAATGGAGTCATAAAAATAACTTGCTGTTCAATTAGAAAAAAGCAAAGACGATGCTTTTTGGTACGTCGCAAATGTATCAAAAGAACAATCTTGCTCAACCAGATGTGTACAAAATAAAAGTCAATGGTGAACCACTAGATCGTGTGCAAAGCTGTAAAGTGCTTGGTATTACCTTTGATGAAAATTTAACTTGGAATGCACAACAAAAGGTTTTATTAAAGTCATGTTATTCTACACTTGCAGCTCTTAAGAAAATCAAGAGATGCACATCTGAGTATAATAGAAAACGTTTAGCAGAATCCCTGGTCCTGTCAAGACTTAATTACTGTAATGTGCTTTATGTTGACATGTCGCAGCAAAATTTAAAGCCCTTTCAGAAGCTATTAAATGCAACATGCTCCTATGTAACGAATCGCTTTTGCAGCACTGCGGATGTGATAGAGATAGGCTGGTTACCTATACGTGAACGTATACATTTCAACTTTTTAAAACTGGCACATAAGGCGATTTATAATGAAAGCTTTCCAGAGTATCTCAAAATAGCATTCCATATCCCCAGTCGTTGTTTACGCGGCAGTGTGGATGAATACTTATTGCAGCGTTATGATGAGCATTCTTTTAAAGGCAAATCGAGCCGTTTATTTAATGGACTTCCTTTGTCCGTTCGTAAAGAGAAATGTTATTCTTCATTTTCTAAAAAAGTTAGGAACTATTTGTTAGATGTTTCTTTAGCAGCATATGTTAGCAAGCACTGAACCAAGCTTTTACTTGTGTTTTTATGACTATATTTTTATGAATTTTTCACTTCTATCTCAATCCCCAATTCAGTTTTGCAGTAGCGGATCCAGGCCTTAGTTGAATTTGTGGAGAGGAGCAACCCATTCGCCAATCGCTGGTTCAGCTCTTCTGCACAGGGTTCGACTGAGGCCTGGATCTGCACCTGGTCTTGCAACACTTCTTGAGTGGTCAATTTTACTTGACTCAATTTTCGTAGTCCAATCAATTTTGATTCAATTTTCGGCAATTTTTCCTTTCATGTCGACTTTGTTCTTAACTATGCACGTATATTTTATAGAATAAAATGTTTTTACCTGTGTTTTTTAGGACTGATTTTATATTTGAATTTTTTTTTCTTTTTTTTTTTTTTTTTTTTTTTGTTTTTTTTGTTTGGGAGAATAGCCATGTAAATGGATTACCCTGAAATACATTTATTATTATTATTATTAAGCTCATCGTCCTCGAACAAGATTCGCAAAAATGCGACTTTATATTTCCCCAAAACTGTCATTTTAAAAATTACTGTATGTACATCATAACCATAAAGAAAAAATGTATCATTTCGCTATACAACTGCAATGATAAGATTACCAGCAAAATAAACATTATTAACAAGTCAGCCTGATACTCAGATAAAAACGTTCTCCTTACTAATCATGGTGGAATTGAATTTGATAACCAGAAGAAGAACTTATTTTGAACTTATTATAAAATGAAGATGATGGTCAAATGATAAGGTTTCACTTACAATTCTTGCTGAGGAGTTAAAAAGTGACTGAAAAATTACTATGGCTATTGCTAAAAATAATATGACCTATATGCGACTAATATTTCGCCTTAACTGAATAGTTTTTTACAGAATATTAACAACTGCATCAAAATGTACGGCAATGCCATCATAATAAACAATTTTTATTCTTGCAGAAGCTTGACAAGTTTCCTATCTCTTGCACCATAAAATCATGGAAAACAATGTAATTCAACGGAACAAGTTCCTTTTTGTAGCTCCAGTTATTTCTTACAACATTATACAATCAAAGTTGTATACAGGTAAATCGGAATAAATCGGAGTCTTTTTTGAAAACGAGTCTGCCACATACGAGGCTACGACGAACTACAAGAGCCACGACGAACTACAAGTGCGACGACGAACTACAGTAGCTACGACGAACTACAAGTGCGACGACGAACTACCGTGAGAAGGCCATGTAAAATAAGGACCAGGCAATCAAAGGGAGGCTACAACGGTGACTTCTGCAACGACATCTTATGCGACTGCGACACTCGAGAGTCGGCGTAACGTGCGACTGCGACACTCGAAGGTCGCCGTACTCTGCGACGACGACATCCTGCTACGGCATTATGACACGAAACCCCCCTCATAGAAAACAAACATCTTGTGGAATATTTCCGAATGGCGGTGGCGTCCATTTGTAGATATCTCATATGCCTTCCTATAAATATCTCATATGCTTTCTTACTTACTTGTATTATACGGAACCAAAGTTCAAAAATGGTATCTTACGTACAGTCCACCGACTCAACTGTCTGATCCCACAATTGGTCCACCGAAGCCAAATTAATCTTGTTTTATCTTTTGAAATCGTCTGAATCCTCAAGTGGATTCATTTATCTACACCAGAAATGAGTGCTGGTCTTATTAAAAAGAAATCAGTTGTGCTTAAAGCTGTGGTAAAGGCAGTTGAGACCTTATTTTTTGAAGTTGATGAAAAGGGTAAAGATGAACCTTATGAGACACTGAAGTCCTGGCTGGACACCTTGGAACTAGAAATAAACAATGTTGAAAAACTTTCGTCCGAGCTTGTTGATTTATTGGAAGAAGAAAAGGATATTGAAACTGAAGTTTCCTTTGTTACTACATTCAAAATGAGAATAAGGAACTACATACAGAAATTGAAAACATTTTGTAACGAGAAAGCACCGAAAAGCACTGTTGCTGTTGAAAAAACTGTTGTTGCTGACCATGATGGAAAGAAGAAAAATGTAAGTCTACCAAAATTACATATTGAAGCCTTTTATGGAGACTCGACAACATGTGGAAAACGTTCCATGACTCTTTCGTTTGCATGATTGACCAAAACCCTACATTATCACCCATTGAGAAAATGACGTATCTGCTTTCGTATGTAAAGGGTGATGCCTTCGAAGTCATAGCTGGACTAAAACTTTCTAATGACAACTATGGAGAAGCTCTTGCTCTTCTTAAAGATAGATATGACAACGACCATATGTTAATTGCGTCTCATATGAACAAACTTTTGAGCTTAGACTCAGTCAAGTCTATAGGTGATGTTTCTTCCTTGCGAAAAATTCATGACAATATTGAGGCCCAAGTTAGGAGCCTCAAGAACCTTGGAGTTAACTCAGATCAGTATGGGTCAATGCTGATACCCATATTGATATCTAAACTTCCACAAGCTTTGAATCTGATTGTTTCTCGTGAAATGGGAAAGTCTACTTGGAACATTTCCACTGTTTTGGAACTTTTGGGGAAAGAAATTGAAGCCAGGGAAAGAATTTCTAAAAATGAACTGAAACCTGAAGAACCCTTTAGTGCTAGTAACCTTTTTGCTGGTGCTAAAAGAGAGAGAAAACATTACAAACCAAAAAAACATTTTGACTCTCCTAGAAAGTGCCTTTTTTGTGGCTCTGCCGAACATTTAGCTGCCAAATGCAATGTTATTATTGATCTTCCGACAAGAAAAACTTTACTTATGAATAAAGGAAATTGTTTTAAGTGTCTTCGAACAGGACACTTGAGTAAAAATTGCACCTCCAAAATTGCATGCAATATTTGCTCGAAGAATCACCATGCTGCAGTCTGTGAAGAAGCCTGGGTTGACACAACAACTACTGTTGCTACGAACTCTGAAGGTCTTCTTCAAACTGCGAGAATTAAAGTCCTCAAACCTGGAACAAACAACCATGTACAATTGCAAGCTCTTTTTGACTCTGGTTCACAACTCTCGTACGTAACTGAGAAAGTTCAACAGAAACTACAATTACCGACAGTGAACACCTGTGATGTACGCCTTAACACCTTTGACAATCACAGTGAACAGCGTAAATTGAACAATGTTAAACTTCAGATTTTAAATGACAATATGACACACACAACTGTTTCTGCTCTGGTTTCAAAAATCTGTAAACCATTGTCTGGCCAGATTATCGACACAGCCAAAAAACAACATTCCTATTTAAACAACCTGAAACTTGCTGACTCCAATCCTGACCATAAGGAATTGGAAATTGATGTTTTGATAGGAATAGATCATTACTGGGATTTCGTCACAGGCAATGTTATCAGACCACCTCCAGGAACAGAAGGACCGATAGCCATAGAATCGTCATTGGGCTACATCTTGAGTGGTGAAGTTGCCAACCCTCATTCTCGAAACACAACAACAAGCTGTGTCAACACGTCAGTGCTTCTACAATCGTATTCTTCTCCAACACCACCAGTACATGAAACATTCAAGTCCATGTGGGACGACGACAGGATGCTGGATGATGATGAAGATGAAGTTGATGTTCACAAACATTTCAAGGAAACTGTCGAATTCAAGGACAACCGTTATGAAGTAAAATTACCCTTTAAAGAGAACTTTAAAAGTATTGATGACAATTATGAACTTGCCAAAAGCAGACTTCAAGGGTTGTACAAGAAGTTTCAAAGAGAATCAGAACTGTATGACAAATATTCTGAAATACTTGAAGGACAATTGAATGAAGGGATAATTTAGTCAGCTGATGAGATTGTACCATTGTCGGGGAAGTGTCATTACTTAGCTCATAGAGCAGTTGTCAAAGAAGACAGAACCACTACAAAGGTTCGTATTGTCTTTGATGCTTCAGCTCAAACTCCCACTTCAGGTCCATCATTGAATGATTGTTTGCATTCAGGTCCATCACTCACAAATTCATTGTTAGGTGTGTTGCTTCGTTTTCGTATCCACCCTGTTGCATTTGTTGCTGATCTGGAAAAGGCATTTCTACAGATATCCATCCATCCAGAAGATAGAAATTTTGTAAGGTTCTTGTGGTTCAAAGATTTTGACCCTCATAAAGCATTCCATGAACAAGAATTGATTGAATTTAGGTTTGCCAGAGTGTTGTTTGGTTTGACATCATCGCCATTCATACTTGATGCCACATTATTGGAACACATTGAGAAATACCAATCATTTGATCCACAGTTTGTACATGATTTTTTGTTGTTTCTCCATGTCGATGATTCGATAGGTGGTGATGAGACTGGTGAGAAGGTGAAGTCATTCTTCCTGAAAGCCAAACAGAGACTTGCACTAGCTAGTTTAAACCTCAAAAAATTAGAGTGCAATGATACAAAGATTGAAGAGGAAGTTTACGAAGCCACTGGAGATGACAAATCACTTATTGATAACATTGATCCAACCAAGAACAAAGTATTGGGTATCAATTGGAACAAGCATTCTGATGAGTTCTCATTCCACTTGGAGCCATTCTTTGAAAAGTGCCAGTCTGTCAAAACAAAACGACAAGTGCTACAATGTATTGCTTCCATGTATGACCCCATGGGACTGTTAAGCCCACTACTTGTGAAATTCAAATGTTTTTTTCAAGAACTGTGTATACAAAAACTTAATTGGGACGTGGAACTACCTGATGATTTTCAAAACAAATGGGATTTGCTGACTCAAGATCTGAGTGAAACGTTTTGCATCAAAATACCCAGACATTTTTTTCCGTACAAAAGCACCTCAAAAGCACGTGTAACGCCGATTAAGCCACGAACGATGCCGCGTCTGGAATTGATGGGAGCTGTCCTACTTGCGAAGATGATGGAGACTGTTCAAAAGGAACTTTCAAACATTGAGATTGATTCTGTAACCCCATGGATTGACAGCACAATTGCTTATTTTTGGATTGTAAACAAGAAGATTTACAAGCGCTTCATTCAAGATCGAGTTGATAAAGTCCTGAAAGTTTTGCCTGCTGAAAGCTATAAACTTGTATCATCAGAGAACAATCCTGCTGATATCATTACAAGAGGCTTATCATCGACTGATTTGGCATCGAGTTACCTATGGTTCCATGGTCCAGAGTTCTTCAATCTACCAAAGGAACATTGGCCAGTCGTTGAAGCAGAATTGACAAAGGAAGTTGAAGCAATAATAAAGAAGAACACAAACACTTTCCTTAACAACACAAAGAGAATAAACAAATTACAAAACATAATAAAAGTAGAAAAATTTAATTCCTTTGCTAAGTTAACAAAGATAACTGCTTATGTCTTACTGTTTGTCAATAAATTGAAAAGGAAAATTACTGATCTTAAAAACCCTGTCGCAGAATTTAATGTAAGCCGACACAATGGGTTAACTACGCTTCCTGTCGCAAACTATACTGTAAGCTGACAATCTGATTTTAGTCAAAACCCTGTCGCAGACTATACTTAAGTCGACAATCTGGATTAGGTTCTCCTTCTGTCGCAGACTATACTGTAAGTCGACTATCCGATGTTAGTACGAACCCTGTCGCAAACTATACTGTAAGTCGACAGTTGAATCCACTTGCCAAGCCGTACGTCGCAGATTATACTGTAAGTCGACTATCCAATGTTAGTACGAACCCTGTTGCAAACTGTACTGTAAGTCAACAATCTGGGTTAAATTCTCCTTCTGTCGCAGACTATACTGTAAGTCGACAATCTGTTAGTATGAACCCTGTTGCAGACTATACTGTAAGTCGACAGTTTAAACCACTCGCCGAACCGTACGTCGCAAACTATACCGTAAGTCGACAATCAACAAGCTTAACAAGTACGGTAAAGCCATGGAAAAAATATAGCTTGCGAAGCAAGAACAAACAAAGTATGGAAACAAACGAAGAAGAAATAGAACTAACAAATAACAATGAAAAACATAACACAATTGATATTGTTGGTAATGACGACACTTGTCTGGATGAAGAAATTGTCACTGAAGACACTGATTTGGAAGATGTTGTCACTGAAGAAAAGAAGACAGATATTGATGGCAATTTGGATTCTCTTGATGACTTCCATTTATTGGAACACCGTGCAAAAACCCTATGGATCGAAGAACTTCAATCAGACTTTGCAGAAGATGACAAGTATTACAACAAGGTTTTCAACCAATTGAACTGTTTCGTGGATGATGATGATATTGTTCGCTGCAAAGGTCGTCTTGAGAACAGTCAGTTACCGTACACTCAGAAGTATCCTATACTACTTCCTCCGTCTCACACCGTCACCAAAATGATCATCAAGGATGTACATTCGAATTGCAAACACCAAGGTGTGAAAACCACATTAACTCTTCTACGGACCAAGTTTTGGATACCTCGCAGACGATCAATTATTAAATCATTGTTACACCGTTGTTTCATCTGCAAATTCTTTGCAAGCAAACCGTTTTGTTATCCTGACCAGCCTGCCTTACCAAAGGAACGTGTTACGCTGACACACCCTTATCACGATCCAGGAGTTGACTATCTTGGCCCTCTGTACTACCTAGGTGAAGGGACTATGAAAAAAGCCTGGGTGTGTTTATTCATATCGTCGATTCACAAGTCGCAGAGGCATCCCTTCAAAGATCATCTCTGATAACGGTAGCAACTTTTCCAGCGAAGAGACTCAAGACTTTATTAAGAACATTCGTGATGCGACTTCCGGATCCGGTGTTATCTGGGAATTCATTCCACCTGCTGCGCCCTGGTGGGGAGGGTTCTATGAACGCTTAGTTCAACTTGTTAAACGATGCATCCGCAAAGTCCTGTACAGAACCCGAACCTCACTTGACGAATTACACACTGTCATCACGGAGATCGAAAACATATTAAACGAACGCCCATTAACATATGTTACAAATGAACTCGATGACGTAATAACACCCAACCACCTGTTGTATGGTCGTCGTTTGATTAAACAGGAACTTACTTCGCGAACAGAAGTTAGTTTGGAGAAACGTTACATGTACGTAGAACAGCTGCTGAAACACTTTTGGAACCGTTGGAATTCTGAGTACCTTGTTGAGCTCCGAGAAAGACACTTTCATCAAATTCAACGTAACAAAGTCTCAAAAGTCAATGCGGGTGATGTGGTACTTGTTATGGACAACAAATTACCACGCTCTCAATGGAAATTAGCAGTCGTCGATGAAGTTTATTCCTCTAAAGACGGTTTAACCAGATCTTGTCGGGTCAGAACAAAGAACGGTTTACTCAAACGAACTTTGAACAATTTATGTCCTCTGGAAACACATATTGATTAAAGTTTATTTATTTTTGAACAAAAGGACTTCATGTATTTATTTAGGGGGGCAGTGTGGAATATTTCCGAATGGCGGTGGCGTCCATTTGTAGATATCTCATATGCCTTCTTATAAATATCTCATATGCTTTCTTACTTACTTGTATTATACGGAACCAAAGTTCAAAAATGGTATCTTACGAATAATACAGTCCACCGACTCAACTGTCTGATCCCACACATCTTCCACTGGTACTGCATCTGCACTGTCTAAACACAAAACATGGCGTACTACTTCGCTGAAGACTAGCCTCTATTCTTATCTACCCTTAGCTAGGCCAAAGTTTAATACTGAACCGCGGCTATAAAAGTGAACGGAGAAGAAGAAGATGATGAAGGAAACTGCCGGTTTTAACATATATTTCGCCCTATGGGGAAATATATAATAAATTATTTTCATAATCGATGCATTTGTCTGTGCACCAAAATCCCTTTTATATATTTCCCCGAGAGATAGAGAAAGGCGGATTGTAGCGCACACACGCACGCACACGCACACACACAAAACTCATCAGATCCTGGCGCACCTGATGACGTCATCAGTGTTCGAGAAACTAATGACAATGATAGTAGCAGCTGAGAATGGGCATATCGAGATAGTTAAGCTATGCAAGGGAGTGGGGTGCGACAGAGTTTGAAAAGGCAATGGCTTCAGCAGCTTACGGTGGTCATCTCGAGATCGTCAAACTGTGTAAGGAGTGGGGTGCAACCGACTTCAACTTAGCAATGGCTTCAGCAGCTTACAAGGGTCACATTGAGATTATCAGGTTGTTAAAGGAGTGGGGTGCGACTAATTTTAATAGGGTAATGGTAAATGCAGCGTATAAGGGTCACATCGAGCTAGTTGAATTGTGCAAGGAGTGGGGTGCTACAAAGTTTGGCTGGGCAATGGAGTCAGCAGCAGGAGAAGGTCACATCGAGCTTGTTCGACTGCTCAAGGAGTGGAGCGCGACTGATTTTGGCTGGGCAATGCTAGCAGCAGGTAGAAAGGGTCACATTGTCATTGCAGCACTCTGTCGAGGGTGGTTAGGTTATAATGATATACATGAAGAACTCTTTCGTAATCATCACAAGCGTCGATTCGGGAAAGCTCTCTACTATGACTTAGTGGAAGTTGCCATGCATCCAGATAGAGTGTGGGATTGGTACTTTGATGAGGATGAAAAGAAATTTTTAGGTGCCTATTTTCAATAAGTATACGAACTACTTATTGAAAGGTCCTCAAAATGAGTTAGGGAATTCCCCTGACTCATGCGCTAGTTCTGTCCACTTATAAAAAATTTCCAAGTTGAAAAAGTATATATAATAAAGGATGTCGAATAATCAAACGGTTCGAAAATTGAGAGCTCTAGCAAAAGAGCGTGGGTTAAAGGGGTACTATAAGCTTAGGAAGGCCGAGCTTATCAATTTATTAGATGCTCCAGTAAGACCACCTCTCCTAAGTGGACTAAGGAAACCTCTTAGACAAGTCACTATACTCCCAAAGCCTGAAGACATGGATGTTTTTGAGCTTCAAGAGATGCTGAAGAACCGGTCAGTAGTAAAATTTAAGCTCAACGAATGGTATGACTGGCTTTTGAGTTATGTACCAAAGTCAATTAAAGAGCCTATAAAGAACGCTTTCGCTAAAGCAAAAAGTGGTATTTTAAAGTTGTACAACAATACAAAGGAAAAGCTTGGGTTAAAAGGTATGGTTGAAGAACAGGCGATGGAAGACACCAACAACATAAGTATGAGTGATGATTTTATACCTATGAAGTATAAGCATGCACTACATAAAACCTTCCATCTACATCTACATCTACCAAGGCCTAAGCACATCGACTATCCGCACTTTTACGTGACCATGGTGAACAATATACACCAGGCCGATCTTTTATATCTTCCTCATGACAAGGTCTATCAGAATACGTATAAGTACGCGTTGAATGTGATCGATATTGCTTCAGGCTATAAAGCGAGTAGACCTCTGAGAACGAAGAAGGCGAGCGATGTAGCAGAGATGTTTGCTGATATTTACAAAAATGGTCCACTAAAGTGGCCTGAGAAGCTCTATGTAGATAACGGCTCAGAGTTCAAGTCGGAAACAACTAAGCTCTTCCAGAAGCACGATGTCAAGGTGGTGAGAACTACAACAAAGCATAATCATAGAAAGCTAGCCTTTGTGGAAAACTTTAACAAACTCCTCGCAGAGAAACTGTTCCCTATACAAGATGCGCAGGAGTTTGAAGATCCACAGAAAATTAGGGTAAAGCACTACCAGAAAGGTGTGAGTCAACTGAACAACAATGTTCTTGCCAGAACTGGCAAGAAGCCCTCAGAGGCCATTAAACTCGAAGAAGTTCCGTTAAAAGTTGAGTTTTACCCTAAGGAAGAAACTTTACCTGAAGCGACATTATACCGCTATTTGCTAGCACCGGGTGAGGAACATGACGAGACACAACGACGCGCGACGGACAACAACTGGAGTCGGAAAACGTATCGGTTTAATAAGATAGAGCAATACCTAGGTCAGCGTGTTTTGTACTACCTAGAAGATGGGCCGAAGAGAGCTTTTATACGTGAAGAACTTATGGCTATTCCCGAGGATACGGAAGTACCTCCAGAATACGTCAAAAAGTGGTCAATTAATATTTTTCAAGGTTGGAGTTTTTGTTGTATATAATAAAGATGTTGCGTTTTGGACAAATCGAAGTTTCAAGGAAGGACTTTAACTCTAGTGTAGAACTCACCGACATTTACACTATCGACATGTCAAAGATCACTATAGCAGAACCTATTGAAGCAAACAAGAACGACACGAGGTACTACATCGGCTATGAGAAGGAACCGACTAAAATTGTTCCTCTCTTGACCAAGACCCCAAAGAAGTGCCACTCTTCAGGTGTATCGAGGTATAACGAGACATCCGCCTGGAAGATGAGATTCAACGTGTTCGATGATAAAGCTTGGTGTGATGCCTACAACGCCATTGCTGATCGTGTGCAAGAGCTTATCTTTAATACCTTGACAGGTACTGTGATACTACAGGCTGTATCAACCCAAAGCTCATTGTCTGGGATGGTGACATCAAAACAAAGTTTAGTGATGATGAACCACCATATAACCAATCCTGCAAGGCAACTGGTGTGTTGAAGATCGGAAGCGTGTACACACAGAGCCATAACCACTACCTCCAAGTTCATTTGAAAGAGTGCAAGTAACATCAAATGGATATGTATGAGAGCCTCCTCACCAGCAGTGATGACGATGAGTAGAAACTTCAAAGTTAATGTTCTAAATTTGAAAAGAAAATGGATACACTGAAACAACTAAGGCTGAAAGCGAAAAACAAGGTATTCGAGGCTATTCTACGATGAACCTAAATGAACCTAAAGGTCGCGAAACCTCCACGACGTGTTCCTTTCCTTAGAGCTTGCTCTCTGCATTTCAATGCGTAGTGACAAACCTGCTGCAGCTTTAGCCCGAAACTGGTTGCTTAAAGAGATTATCCCGAGAGGCTTTAACAAGATTATCCAAGAAAAGCAAAATGCCGTCGAGGAAGCTGAAGCAGCTCTTGCTATACTCAACGACGATCTCATAGAGGCGCAGACTGAGCTTGTAGAGCGTGATCAAATAATTGCTGAGCTCGAGCAACGCTACGTACCACATCGAAAACCGATCGACAAGATTCTTTGTGTTGTGGAGACGCGGAGCACTACTTCAACGCATCCATACTACATGATACGATGTCAGCGAAAGCAACTTAGGCAGAGATTGAATCTACTGCGGATCAAGTACCCTGAGATGGAAGAACTCGGTAAATGCGAAGACGCCAACGCCGTACATGCATGGCACCGGTTCCGAGAAGATGTTCTGGGTAGGGAGAATTTCTACAAAAACCATTTTACTCTACCCGATGTTGATACACGGGAATTTTTCGAGGGTATGTTCGATATCGACATGACATAGATACTATGAATCGTGAAATCAGAACTTGAAGAGGGGTTCACCCGTTGGACCCCCTTGGGAGATGTCGTTTTGTAGCTTTACCAAGCTACAAAACATAAGGAGGAGGTGCCTCATAGTAGTAGTAGTAGTAGTATTTATTTTCACATACATAGATTTTACAGTGGAGGAGACCATCAAAATAGTTTAAAAAACTAATCAAAGAAAATGGCCACCTAATAAGTATCACAATATAAACTACAAATTACAAACTTCAAATAGGGTTTCAGTAAAAAGAAAAAAAAAAAAAAACCTTCTGGTCTATGCGACTAAATGGGTAGGGTACTGTTTTAGGAGAAATTTTCTGCAAATTAGTTTAATCTTGCTGGGTCTAAGTGAGACAAGGTCATGTAGAGAGTGCTGGTGTTGAAAAGAATTCCAGTTTAGAATAGAACGGTAACGAATAGAGTTTAGTCCAAATGAAGTAGTTCTCGTCATAGGCCTGATGAGTTGTTTCCGAGATACACTCCTTGTTGCATGATTTGATGGTTGGTAATTCAACTTGAAAATATTACAAATATCGATTGGAGAAATGTTATTGAGAATTTGATAAACTAAAAAGACATTTAAGAAATAGATAAGATCAGGAAAGCTAAGCATATTAACATCGTAAAAAATAGGTTTGGTATGAGAGTTAAAGTTTGAAAAAGTAAGAATTCGGACAGCAGATTTTTGAAGACGGATAATTCTCTGAGCATTTGAGGACATTCCCCAGACTTGGCAGCCATATGACATATGGGAAGAGAAAAGTGCATGATATACTGTAACTAAGGTGTCTCTAGGAAGGTAGTATCGAAGCTTACTAAGTGTCCCATTTGCTTTTCTGAGCTTTATGCTGATATTAGAAATATGAAAATCCCAGTCAAGAAATTGGTCAATCAAGACCCCGAGATATTTAACATGAGTTGAAAATTGAAGTTTCTTTCCATTAAGTTTTAGCTTAATATCATAGTTGACTGCTTTGTTTCTATGTCTAAAGAGAATAACTTCTGTTTTAGCTACATTTAGTGCTATCTTATTTGCATAAAGCCATTTACATAAGAGTTTCAGGTCTATGTTTACATGCTTTTTAATAGTTTTAAGGTTATCACTGCAGCTTAACAAAGAGGTGTCATCAGCAAAGTGGAAAATTTCTGAGTGTGCTATAGAATTAATTAGATCATTTATATATATTAAAAAAAGTAAGGGTCCAAGCACAGAGCCCTGAGGGACTCCATGCTTGATATTCACAATTTTAGATTTGACTTGATCTATAGAGACAAACTGTTTTCTATTTGTAAGATATGATTGAAACCAGGCATTTGCTATTCCTCTTATACCATAGTGGTTTAGTTTTGAAAGTAGGATCTCATGTTCGACTGTATCGAAGGCTTTTTGCAGATCTATAAAAACACCGCAAGCAAATTTACCTTCATCTAGGTGTTTTCGTATCGTTTCAGTTAGGCTGATGAGAGCATGTATGGTAGAATGTTTGTTTCTGAAACCAAATTGTTTAGTCGATATTATCTTATTACGGTAGCAGCGTAAGCGAATACCGTATTAAAACACCCTTGGACTCCTACTACTACTACTACTACTCCGGCCGAAACGGCAGTTTTTAGCCTACGATTTAGAGTATGCGAGTCCCCACTAAAAACTCAATATACATTCTAATGAACGAACGCAGCCTTTTGAATTTTTGAAGGTTTTCAATCACATACATTTAAAATACGTTTTCTTTGATATTTTATCACTTAATTGATGAAGGAATGGATATTTATCAAACAGGTCTACATAAAACTGGGACTTTTAGTTACTTTTATGGTACTGAATCAATGAACTTTGGCACTTGAAAATAGATATGTTTTTCCTGTCAGTAAAGCACAGATCAGACTTTCTTATTACTTTCTACGTTTGTTAGCTATCTGTTCTGTCTTTGAACATCAAGGTTTTCAAAAATCGAGCTAAAAAAAGGCAGTTATCTGTTTGAATTCATTTTCGGTTTCAAAAAATTATAATTCAAAACATACATTTTTTTTTTCGAAGAAACGCATTTTTTTTTTCTACATAAGCTCTTATAAAAAAAACGTACGCTATAAACAGCTCATGCATGTATAATTCTTTTGTCTTCTAATAAATTAAATTGCTGGTGTGTTGCGATTAGACCCTATTTACACGAGTTAGTAATTTTAAACATTATAATATCGTTTATGCCTGTTTTCCACCAGTAAGATATCTCAAGAAATAACGTTTACAGAACGTTTAAGAACTTTAAGTAAAATTTCAAATTTAAAAGTATTCTTGTGGCAAGTACTTTTGCTGCTACCGTTTTGCGCCATCTGGCTCTTGTTGGAATTTAAGAATGAGATCAGTCGATTTTTGATCATTTTTTCAAAAATCTTGTCAATGTTACTAAGGAGTGAGATTGGTCTATAGTTGTTAGCATCTAATGGTGAGCCTTTATTTTTAAATACAGGAATCACATTAACTAATTTTAAGATGTCAGGAAACTCGCCTTGCTCTAAAGAAAAATTAAACAATTTACTTAGGACTTGTGATAATTTATTACTACAATTTTTAAGTATTATGTTGAGGATGCTATTTGGTCCATTTGCCTTATTGATATCTAGATTATTGATAATTTCAGTTACTTCCAATGGTGTTATAGCATTAAAAAAGAATGATTTTCTATTCCTATTTTTTAAGTAAGATGAAAAATGGTTATTTGTGAGGGCAATTTTTTCCCTGATCTTATCAGCTATAGAGGTGAAGTATCCGTTAAAAGCGTTGCTTATTATCGTCTTATCTGAAGTTATTTGGTTACTTATTTTAAGGGACAAAGAAGATGATTTAGTATTTTTGTTGGTGTTTATGATTTCTTTTATTCCCTTCCAAACTTCCTTAATATTATTTTTATATGTTATAAAGTAGTTTCTATAGAAATTGGATTTAGATTGTCTTATTATGTTAACTATACGGTTTCTATATATTTTATACTGTGTTTGAAAGTAAATCTTCTTATCCTCATTTTTTGCTTTAATGAATTTTCGATAGTATTGGTTACGGATGTTTATGGCTTTTTTAATACCTTTAGAAATCCAATGTTTATCTTTATTTCGAATTTGTTTTTTTGTAAGTTTTTTTAATGGTGTGTACTTATTTACAATTTCATCTATACAATTAAAAAATACTTTAAAGGAATTACTGACATTTACATTATTTACATTATCTAAAAGCAAAATGGAGTCCCAATCTTTTGTATTTATATCCGCTTTAAGGGCTTCTATGTTAATATTATTCCAATCTTTATAGAACATATCCTTGTTTTTAGTGGGAATTGTGTTCTTCTCAAGACATATAAAAAATTGTGGAAGATGGTCAGAGATGGTAGTTGTAATATTACCAGAAATATTATTTGAGGAGACATGAGAAGTAAAAATGTTATCAATTAATGTTTTTGATGTGTCAGAAATTCTTGTTGGGAGTGTTATTGTAGGTTTTAGGTAGTGTGAGAGAATTTCATCGAGAAACTCTTCAACATAGCGGTTGTTATCTGATTTCAATAGATCTATATTAAAATCACCCATCAAGAATATTTTCTTTTTCTCCTTTGCAACATTATAAAGAAATGGTTTTAAAAAAAGGTTAGTAAATTCTTGAATTGGCATGTTAGGATGCTTATAAATACAGCCAACTATGATGTTCTGTGTATTATTGGGAACTTCAATAAATGTTGATTCTAAGCTACCTTCTAGGGACATAAGGTTAGAAAAGTCAGGGCGTTCTACCGGGGAAATTGTGTTGACTATATACAAAGCTCTGTTCCACCAGCACTAGTACTTGAGAAGTTATGAAATCCTGTATAGCCTTCAATGGATGGGATTATGGAGTGGGCATTTAGACGTGTTTCACTAAATCCAATAATATCAAAATTAATGTTCAGAGAATTAAGAAGGATGTTGACTTCATCTATTTTTTTAGAGAGTGAACAGGTATTAAGATGGAATAAAGATAAAGTAGGGCTAATCTGAGAATCAAGAACTTGATCTAGAGTAGTATTAAGGCTGATATTATCATAATACTTACAGTTGATCTCCTGAACCCCATCATGAAGCTCAGAATTGAATTGAACAAACGGGTTTGTGTTAAGAATAGTATCAGGGGAAAGCAAAAATCCAGTGAGATCGATGTGCACCGAAAATGGACGAGTTCCGTGTTTCGAGTGATATTATTAGACTAACATTACTGACACTAATAGTGCTCAGTCTGAACTTTTTCCTAAGCGAAACAAAACTGCGAAATGGTTTAAAATTAAATTTTCGAACAGATTCTTGCAATAATATGGATCAAATTGATAATAGAACTAACTTTCCAGTTCGCGCGAATATTCCGAAAATCATAGTATATACAAATGCAAATTCTAAAAGCTTTAGAAGTAAAATCAAGTATTAAATAAATGTAAAAGTCGTTGTTGGCTTGTGTATTTGGAATGGAATGGATTCAATCTTGAGTTGCATTTATAACTTACGTAAAGTTAGATCTGCATATTACATAAATGATTATAATTTTACGAATTAGGATATGCATCTTTTAATTATAATCTTTGCAGTGAATGACACTATACACAATACAGCATGATTGAGAGTAAGGGTTAATTTTCTTTAGTTTTTTTAACCACAGTGGGGTTGAAAGTTACGGGGTGACAGACTACAGTAGGCAGACAATCTCTGCATATAATGAGAACATCTACCTACATGAGAGGCAATTTTGTTAAACATGTTTTGAAAAGACAGAATGCTTGAAGGGCATTTTTAAATTTCAATCACAAACACCAGGAAGTTAAGTTTTGTAAGACGTTGATTTATTCACCCCTTCGTGTAGCTGCTACAACTTTGGCCACAGTTTGGCCTTGTAAAATTATCTTAGCCATCTTTTATCATTTTGATAGGTGCTCATGCTTATGTCCCACGAAATAATACATCAGTAGCCCTTTTATAAGCATGGACAAAGATGTATTTTCAAAATATTGTAATTGCAAAATGGATGTGTCCAAGAAGCAGTTTACAGGTATGTCACTTAACAGGATAAACAATGTTTGATTCATAAAATGAATGAAATTTCATAAAAGGTGAATTGCATAAAAACTTTGCTAACCTCTCTTCCCAGGACAATTAAAATGGAATATTCAAGTGTATATCTAAATAATTATGCTCAGATAATAAAAAAGTCCCATCACTTAAGTATTCCTGACTTTATCTTAGTGAGCAACAAGAAAACCATGACAGCAAAAAATAAAAAGGTAGATCTGCACATGTATTCTCTTTCTGACACACATTTATGAAATAATAATGATTTACATGATAATAAGATAATATTATCATACTGTTTATAAATTAACTGCATCAAAATACATCATTATCTTTAGTCTATCATCAACATTCCAATTCTGAATCCTCCTATAGTGACTATCATTCAGAATGGGAGCACCATTCAATCTCACATATACCAGCTCAAAATCTCTTGAATGGAGTTTAGATCAATGGGAGTATGACAAAATAAAATCTTTTGCTCCAAATTTCCATAAGCATTGACTGTTTGATGAAGTTATTGATTGATATCTTCGATGACTTTCTCTCATCAATAATGCAGTCCTTGTATGTGAATCAACTATAGATAGTTTAACTTGAGGGATAGGACATTCTCCATCTTTTCAATCTTTCTTTGGCAGATAAAGATGTTACACAAAGTGAATTCGTTTATCTCCATACAACATAAATAATTGTCACTGGGTATTTAAAAAGAAATCAATCATGCATATAGATCCAATGGAACCAGTTACACCAGCATCAAATCGGCATTTGAGAAATGCTGCATCAGTTATTAAAAGCAAATGTTGATGAATTCGATGTGATTTTACCTAAACACAAAGTACAAGATGATAACTGTGGTGTTTATGTCTGTTTTTAGGCAAAGCAAATAACAGATAACAAAAGCTTAGAATAAATGTTTTCGAAACATTTCAAAACCCCATTTTGGAAAAAATATGTAGGAAATTGTTTGCAAAATTTCAGAAATGGCTTCGTAGTCATCGATGTGATGTTCATTGCCATATATATAGTTCTTTCATTTCATTTTCACTATACTTTTTATTTAATCATTTTAATTATGCTAAACTGCTTATTACTGTTGATAATAGGACAAAAGATTGTTTTTTATACTGCATATGTGACTCGTATGACGCATGTCTCTTTCGATCTCGACAGTGCGTTGGTTTCTTTATTCGTACTTGATAAAACATGAACCGGCCAGAACCAACCAGAACCGACCAGAACCCAGCAGGAACCGACCAGAACCCAGCAGGAACCCACCAAGAACCGACCAGAACCCAGCAGAGACCCATCAATACAGACCCTGCAAACGGGACCCAGGACCCTAAAAATCAAAGGCGAGACCCAGGACCCAGGACTCAAACAATTCTCTTGAAAAGATATATATTAGCACACAGCCTTTTATTTTTAATGAGAAAATGATTTGACACTTTTTGTTAAAAGAAGTATTGATTAACATTTACATTATCACACGTGGCTCCAGCTTTGAAGTTAACAAGAAAGAATTCACAGTTCTCCGAGCTACAATTGTATAAGGAAGAAAGGATCTGAATCTGGTGTGTCCCACCTATCACATATAGGCTCCCTGGTCTTGGGTCCCACCTGTTGTATGTAGGGTTGGGAGTCCCGATTCCCGGATCCCACTTTTCCAGTAGGCCTTTTACCACGTTACAAAAAATCACCCACACGATTATTTAAGTTAGTAGTGCACAAATAAATTTTAATACTTCACGATATCACACTGGTGATATTGGTGACTGGTGTCTAGGAAATTACTGCACTTTCAAATAGATCCACTTTGCAAAGCTGAAAAACTACATTGCAATACATTATTATTACGCAACTCGACACAATCAAGAGAATTGTTTGTTTAGAGAAATTTTGTGCACACTTCGGCACCCATATCCCGGGTTTGACTTTTGATTTGAGAGTCCTAGGTCTTGGGTCCCACCTTTGATGTAAAGATCCCTGGTCCCACCCTTGATTTTAGGGTCTCGGGTCTCGGGTTTCGGGTCCCACTTTTGATTTTAGTGTCGCAGGACGCGGCTCCCACCTTTGATTTTATGGTCCTGGGTCCCGTTTGCAGGGTCCGTATTGGTATGTCTCTGCTGGGTTCTGGTCGGTTCTTGGTGGGTTCCTGCTGGGTTCTGGTGGGTTCCTGCTGGGTTCTGGTGGGTTCCTGCTGGGTTCTGGTCGGTTCATGTTTTATAAAGTACGTTCTTTATTATGTATGTAGCGTGTTGTATTGTTTAGTTTTTCTATAAGTTCTTTGTTTTTTACGTTCTTGTTTTTAACGAGTCTGTACATGTGAGTTTTATAAGAAGGAGTTATATGTTAGAATAGAAAAAGTACTCTGTGAGAAAAGTCGTGTCTCTGTGCAAAATAACTTTAACAATTACAACATCTGTGTAATAGCCCCTATATACTTAACTTGTTATATTCTGATGAAGGGCAATGTAGATGGATGGAAAGATAAAAGAACTTTTTTATTAAGAAAAAATAACTTTACTTATTGGATATCTGTCTTCAGTCACTAATGCGTTGCTGTCCCACTATATATTATTCGTACTCTTTAATACCAAATTAGATGACTTAGGTCTAAATCACATGGCTTGTAAACGGTGTTTTTTGCTTTTATTAATAAAAATATATTTCACAAATTATATTGAATTACAGAGATAAAAAGATAAAAGATAAAAAATAAATGTTGACTATGTTATATATGTTTTGCTTTTATTTCACTTGATATATAAGGCAAATTTTCAACAATTTAGTAGTCTAGTAGTCTGTGTTAATCAAGAACAAGTGACTGCCAATTCATTATATAATTATTAATTTATCTGTCATTTGTAGATAATATTAATATAATAATAGTATTAAAATAAAATGATTATGATACTACAAAACTATAATAATATAATTATAACTTAGATATGCCCTTTCTGAAAGCAAGTATATAAAACATTTGAAAGTTATCTTATCTATAAATCGTTTACAAAGCTCATGATCTGTTCCCAATAATTTCTTGATTTGTTACGTTGATTTTAACTGTACTGTTCACTTTTTTTTTGCCAAAAATTAATTCTACATTGATTTGATTACAATTGTGGGTTGATTGATTACACATCAGAATTGTAGTAAGTAAACATTTTTTGGTGATAAACCCCTGGAAGTCATCTCTTCTCTATACACATATATAAAGTTAGGTCAGCAGAAGATTTAAAAGAGGATCTAAAAACATAAACTTACCCTAAACTTGTCTGTCTGTGCATCTTCTCTAAAAACGTTCACACATAACTCCACAAACGCGAGAGAGTACAGTGCTGTTTTCTTCGTCTAGCCAGTTTGACAACACTCGCCCGCTTTTCACTCGCACGGGAAGTGCACATCGATCTCACTGGATTTTTGCTTTCCCATAGTATCAGAATACTCACCAGGCATATGCTTATTGCTATTAAAAGGAAAAATCTCTGAATAACACTTAATACATGACCAGGTCTCACCAGGATCAGAGTTGGAAAGTGTAGAAAAATCATTGGAATTTAACAAGTTACAGGATGGATGAGACCAAAGTTTGCAGATGTCACAAAAAATAGAATTAGAATTTACCCTAATCAGTTTGCTACATACACCGCAATAAAATTTACTCATCTCGACTTACGCCAAAAGTCCAAAACCTAATATAAAAATGAAAGCTTCTCGATTCCTTACTGTTGACAAAACTGTATCTGGTGTCACTGTGAGGTTACCATTACTAAGATACGAGTCTTTCCCTAGTTAGCGTTAAAACTATAGCGAAAGAAAAAATAAAAGATTTAATTTGAGTTGGAACTGTCAAAATCATAATCAGGAAATAATTGTTTAAGTTTATCTAAATGATTGATTTTTATCTTGTCAGAGTTTTCCTCAACAGCAATGTAAACGTATCCATTATAGATCCAATATCTGTTAATTAGCTTGTCTGTATGCAATTTTTTACACTTACCCCATACGAACTTATAGTATGGACATAGATTGCTGTTTATGTAGATGTTACCTGTAATGTTTAAGTCTCGGAACTTGTTTTTGACTTTCGAATTCTTTTTATCTTTCAATTTATACTTATTCTCGTGAAGTAGTTCGCATATCCTTCTGTTCACAAATCTAATGATCGTTTTTTGTGGAGATGTTGAATCTTTTGACTTGAGCCTATGGCAGGCCTCGATGTCATCTTCCCAGATTTCTGCTCCTATGGCATCTGCAATTTGGATGACAGTATCTTCCAGTTCATTGTGCATAACTTCGCCTGGAATACCACATATTTCTATATTATTTCTTCTGGTATATTGTTGAAGATCGATTATATCTTTTTCCAGTTCAGTTATCTTAAAAGACTTTTCCTGATCATTTTTCCGTAATGTTTGGAGTTCTTCTTTCAGCTGGATATTTTCTGATGTTAACTCCTCAATTATTTCGTTTTTTTGTACAATCAGTAGTTCTGAGAAATGATCTTTTAGCGAAGATAAATGTTTAAGAAAAAACTCCTGTGTAATCGCTGAACTTGGTTCTAAGTCTTCAGCTTCAGGCAGTTGATTAGCGGGTGGTGTCTAGTTCGGACGGGTAAAAGTTTTTCGGGTTTTTGTTCGGCCGTATTTAGGCTGGAATATAGACTAGGTCGAGCACACAGGCTGCAGCAGCATGAGCAAATGAATTCATGCCATTTGCGCGCGAGAAAAATAAAAAATCATAACACTGAATAACACGTGCTCTAAGCTCATGGCGACAGCAAGTAAGTTTTCGAAATTTTCACATGCAATTAATTCTTTTGACGCTTATTATTTGTCATTAAGTGCATCTTATATGTTCAGCTAAATTAATCAAAGACTCGAGTAAACCTTTGAACGATGATTGTAATTCCACCGAAGAAGAACTTTTTTTTGATGATGATAGAGGTATAGCTAACAACAATATGGAGTCGATATTACAATTTTAATTTATTTAATAATACTTCGTATTTTATTCGAATCAATATCTAATTTCATTGTGTCTGTATCTCTATATGTTTAAGGCGACATACATGATTTTACACTCAAAGAGGAAAAAGTCAAAGTGAAGAAAGTTAAAGACGGTAAAATTTGGTCATACACTTAATTGCATTATTTGGATTATATTCTTTTTAAAGATTTTTTTAAACTTAGCATAAACGCTCTCTAAATCTTGATGAGAACTCAAATTAAAAGTAAATAATCGCAATGTGCAATAAAAATAGATTTCCTTTTGCAAACACTGAATGAGCAGGTTGAACATTATGGTGAAATCATTGCATTGCATATTGTTTCCTTTTCTTGTGAATATTGAATGAACACATTTCTATGATGCATTATCAACTCTGGATTCTTGAAAATAAATAAAACCAGTGAAGTAAAAAAAAAAAAAAAAAAAAAAAAAACAATAAGAAAATTCGTTTCTTGAGATATTTATAAATAAAGCCAGATCCTACAACGTCGTGCCTTGGGTTTCTTGCCTTCGTCCGTTTATCGAAAGGGCAAGAAAACCCTGGGTACGAGGTTGTGAGATCGCATTGTGATAGGGCATACGCCTTTTCCATGTGAACACAGCAAGCAACCCATATCGTTAGTAAAATATTTCGAAATTTAAATGTTCTGGACCAAAATTCGTGAATTTGTTTCTTTTTAGACTTCTCGCTATCAAATATAAAATATGAAAGTTCAAAAACAGATGATTTGCAGGAGGTAGGCAAATTCAAACATGCTGTTCCGGAGTTTTTTTTATTTGTTTGTTCGCTTGTTTGTTTGTTTTTGTTGCTGGTGTTGTTTCTTTTTCAAAGTTATATTTAAATTTTATAGATCAGAGAGTTTATTCGTTTAGACATATGCTAGATTTGACACATACGAAGAGTTGCAAGATTGGATATTTCAGTACGAAAGAAATACCATCACTAAATATAACGTTTTGAGGACCACCAAAAATTTTCCTGAGAACAGTAAAAAAAACTTTTCTTTAATCCTTCTAAGTCTCGATTTTTTAAATTAACCTGCAATGCCTCTAATTTTTTTCATATTAGCTTCATTAACGGAATATCTCAGGTTTTCAAGTAAAATTCCGCAAATATGTTGGGAGCAATTAGGAAAGCACGACGCAATGCCCTTGAAATTTAACGGAGTGCCTTTCATATGGCTCGCAACACGAGATTATCAGTGTCACCAGGGCAAGGACGAAGGAGAAACATAAACAAAAGCAACGCGTTAAGTTGATTGGTGATCACCCAGAGCCAGTGAAAGTCCGAAGACTTTCTCAACCAACCAAAAAGTTGGATTGTCCTGTGCAGTTTAAAGCAAAAAAGATATATATATTCCCTGAATATGCAGGGGCGTAGCCAGCATCAGTCAGAATCGGCAAACGACTGACCTGTTAATTTTGTTTAAAATTATGGAAATTACACGTGTAACGACATAGTTTAATTTAATGTTTCATTATTGCGTAGTATTTGAATAAAATGACTTGTTTCATAACAACATCCACATCGTTGCGCTCCATCCAAGTTCTTCTTTTGTGTTCGTTCGACGCGTGCCTCCTCCTTCCGTGTAATTATTTCATGGCCAGGCCCCTTCGTGTCGGTGGCGCAGTTATTTTACTGCAGTAGGCATAAATAATCAACTTCGCTAAAATTTCCCTACTTCTCTGGGCAAGCCAAATAATACCATATCGATTTTGCTTTTGCAGATTCTCAATTTTTGCCGATTATCAGTAAAACTTTCAGGCGTAGAATTCCTATTTACCCGAGGCTTCTGCCGATTCGTTGCCATATAAGGAGATTTTGTCTTCGAGACCATGTCGTGAGATCCCATTACATCATTGCATGTAGGCCTGGAGCATTGGAAAAAACCCCAAAATTCAAATTCCAGTGCATGATGTCATTCGTCCTCACACTGCCCGATTTCACGTGAAATTGAAGTCATGGCTGTGAATTTTGAATCAGATATTCTGAATCAAGTACAATCTTGCTTTAAAACTGGCGACAAAAAAGCTCTTGGGGATGTTTCAAGTTCTTTGAGAACTACCCTGTCTAAGCAGGTAAGGAATATTGATGTTCCTGCTTGCCTTGAGGCCGGTGCTATGAAACTGAACCGAAGAGCTGAAAAATTCATTCCAGAAAGTTTTCTTTCTTCCTATGAAGGCTCCACAGTTGCTGCTTTAGAGTAAGTGTTTTATTTCGAATGTATGTAATAATTTCTATCTTGTCATTAGTCATGCCATCAGTAAAGACTCAAAATGGGAAAGAACAATGGCTTCAAAGAAAATCAAAGAGTATTTACTGAAATTGAAATCAGCTAAAGACGCCAAATTAGTTGGCAAATTGGAATTTGTGTCCATGATCCCTTCAGGTTAGTTTGCACTTCTGGTTTTCTATTTTCTTTATCACTGTTCCGTTTCCTCTGTTCAACTTGGAGTTTTTCATATCTGTTTTATCTGCAATTGTGGGAACATAGGACAACATCAAAATCATCATTTGGGAGAAGCAGCTGGCTTGATTGAACCTCTGGATCCACGTATTTCTAATTATGTGAAGTCGTTAATACGTCAGGGCGTGGTAAGGGTGAAAGAATTACAGAGTAGAGCCAAAGAATTTGTTAAAGAGAAGCTATTTTTTGGGTCATATCATCCAGATTACGGTTACGGGATAGAGTTCGAGAGAATGTGGTCCATATTTATGATTCGCTGAGCCCCGAAAAACATGATTATCCCAATGTCATTGTAAAATTCATTTCAAGAATTTTACACACAAAAATATCTCAAATCCGGTTAACCAAACAGTCTGTACAGCAACAGAAAGGACAAAACGACTGTGGTTTATTTGCAGTTGCATTTGCTACCGATATTGCAATGGGTGTGGAGCCGAAAAACGTAAAGTACGATCAACAGTTGATGCGTCCCCATTTATTGCAATGCCTATTGGATGAAAAGTTAACTGCCTTCCCGAGAACAGAAAAGCGCGTGAAGATGAGTCGCTCACCTCCACCAATTACCGACTACGATATCTTTTGTGATTGTCGTGAAGTTTTTTTTGATGAAGATGTGGAGCAAAGTCCACAAAATTTCATGGCAATGTGTGGTGCTTGTGAAGAGTGGTTTCATCGCTGATGCACTTTTATTCCAATGAAAGTGTTTTCCAATGAAAATGAGCATAAAAAGTGGAGGTGTCCCTCTTGTAAATAGTGGTTTTAGTGATTTGTATTTATACACGTTTTTTAAAAAAACAAACAAAAACAACAACAACAACAACAGCAGCAACAACAACAAAAAACTGGTTTTGCGAGGCAGGCTTAATGTTTCCTTTGAATGTTGCCATTTGAGCCTGAAATGTTTCTTAAATTTTGAAGTATTTGAGCGTATTTCTATGATTTGAGCCTCATGTTTCTTAAAAATATAATGCAAATTTCATATGCTTTAGGTTTTTCAGTGCTTGCTTTTTTCGTTTTTTCCAAGTTTGAACATTAATTTGCTCATTTCATATATTTTGAGATAAATCGTTAGTATTTGAGCCTCATGTAAGCTGATGAAGAGAAGAGATGAAGCGCCGAAAGCGTACAGTGTTTGAAGTTCTTTATTGCGGAGTGTAGCTATTTAGCGGAACGGAGCTCATTTGGCAAGATCAAATATTGTCATCAAAATACTAACAGAGAGATGCATTTCGGCTGCCGTAACTCGACGAAACCTCCTACAGGGTCATACAAAAAGTGCAATTTGGCTCACATCAGATTTCCCAAGTAGAATTTAGTCAGATAACACCTTGAATGCGCGAGCAAAAAAATTTTCTAAGTATGGCTTTTAGGCAAATTTTCCCGTTTCTACGGTACATGGACTGCTTACCAAAATGCAAAGTTGTCATTCTTAGTTAGAGTTAAGTAGACATTTTTCCCCTTTCCCCGGGAAGGCTTTGCTTTGAGGTTTGTTTCTGGGAAACCAATACCTTCATGCTATTAATGTAAGTTGTGGATGGGAATATATTGTTTGTTGACCTTTTTGACAATCTTTTATATTCTAGAAGTAAGGCTTCTAACTTTTCAAAGCACACTAAAATTTATTTGTTGATTGAGCATCAATGTGCTCAACAGCTGTTGTGTTGTGTGCTAGGAATATCCATACGTATTTCTTATCCATTCCTTCTGCTACTACGTTTCAGCCATTTTTATTTAGCCTTTTGTGTTTTTTGAACCACTGGCACAAGAAAGAGTTTATTTCCGCACAACAAACAACATCATTTGCATGCAATGAGACCACTTTTACACCACAAAATTTTGTTAATTGGTCCTTAGAGATTTTGAATTCTTATTGCTAGTTGGAAATGTAGCATATTAGGCTTTACCCTCTGTCTGGGGTAGTAGGATATACAGAAAAAAATTGACCTTGATTATTTCTAATGTAATCCACTCAGCAAAAATCAAAACAGTACCGTAAAGCGGGGTGACTTCGATCAATTTTGCCACTATTTTTAAAGTAACTTCCGAAATACTAAACCATTACTTCTGAAACTTTGGAATCATTACATTACATATTTCTTCTATTTCAGTGAAAAATTTCACATTAACTAAACTTGTAATTCCAGAGAAATAACCTGATCTTTCCAAGAAAACGACAATATCGATTATGGGGTGACTTCGATCAGCTTATGAGAAGCGCCAAATTACTTATAATTGTATTTGACAATGTTTTTAAAGCGCCATTATTACAATATTAACAGACCACCCTTTGTCATCCGAGGTAAATGTTCGACCGTAAAAGATCAGCGAATGTTAGTAAAACAAAAGATATTTAAGACGTTCACACATGTGTGACCCTCGTTAATACGAAACGAAATTAACATTAACATTTCATTGTATCTCAAACAAAATTTTTGAGATCTATCATCATGGGGAAAGAGCATGCTTATTAAAATTTCTTCGGTAAGTCATTAAATCTCCCATGAGATACGACGACTTTTCACGAAGTTCTTGCGAACATGTAACTTATAGCAATATAAAACATTCGTTTTTTTCGTGTTTTTATTAACACGATATTATCGATAAAGGAATAAGGAAAAGAAAAACAGAATATAGCGGTGAAGAACAGAATTTCTTTCAGACATATTATAATTTTCTTTACATTCAGCCTCTATACTTCACATATGTACCAGAAATGTCCAGGCTAGACTCTTGAATACGACGTAGAGCGATGACCAATGTGAGCTGTGAAAATTTTGATGTTTTTCGTCGTTAATTTCGGAAGAAATTGATTGTTTCGCTTGAAGAGGATTCTGATTATATTTTACAATAAGAATCTAAATGAAAATCTTAAAAAATGTGAAAAACGCACTTTAATTTCAGAGTTTAAACAGTTTATTTTTACTGATCGAAGTCACCCCGCTTTACGGTATACATCATATTGGGATTTGAAAGGGTAAAATCTCTGTCACTTTGGGTAAATAATCAATCTATTAGGTATATATCTTATTTGCCATAAGTTTTTTTAATAATAAAAACATGAACATTCTAATATATTTTCTTAAACGAAACTTTTTGTAAGTATCTCTTACATCTTCAGGTTAAAATACACTGCTGTACAGTGTTTTTATTATCAAATTGAACTGCTTACAACAAAAACTGTAAACAACAATTACCTACCTGTAATGGCGGAAAATTATTGTCTGATTTGCTATTCAATATTTATACAGCAACTACATTGTAGTGTTAGAATTTATAACATTTGTCCATGTGAAACTTTATAACACATTTTTGGCTAATAGGATAATGTAGCTACAGTTTTCAAAAATTCTTTAAATGAATTAGATAACTGAAAAATAAACAGTTTCTTATTAACAATGAGGAGCAAAGAAACGAATCAATAAATTGGTTTTTCTATAACTGTACACCTTTATATAACATTACATAAAATGATTTTACATAGGAAAAATCACACTAATAACTTAATACTATCATTTTGTGACATGGGAAATTTTATGTTCTTATTAATTTATATGTTTGTTTTACTATTTCAGGTGTATATATTGCATTATCAATGTATGAATGAAGAGGAAATGTATAATTGTTGGACATCTTGTACACTTGAAACAATGGAAAGACTGAACCAAAGATAGGAGTATATAACTAATGTCAAAGTGAAGTGTTGAGCATTAACAGCCATGTGTTAAAAAAATAATACTCCGGAAACATTCATTCAAAGATATCTTCAATGATAATTCATTTGAAACGAACGACACATTAAAGCATATTTTAAATTGAATTTTCTTTGACTTTTAAAGTTTCAATTAACAGAATGTTGATTGTCATCTCGGGTTAATGTAAACATTTTTGGAAAAAGTTTGGAAGATGCCTGTTGTATTTCTTGTTGGTTTCAACTTCCTGGTCTTCTTTATATGATAATATTTGAGTGTGTATATATACTATTTACGCAGGATACTTTTACAACTGTGAGTGTCAAAACTTTTTGAATTTGTACTGATGTATTAAAAAACTGAAAATAATTGATTCATAAAGCATTTTGTTTTATCTTGTTATTCCTTCAGACTATCAAACCCAAGCACATTTTGACTGTTTATATTTTGATATGCTAGTTACTTGATAATAAGGTGTTCATACATGAAAGTTGCTATGGGCTAATTGTGTATTTTTCATCAAATTATCACATCAAAACGAGGCAGGGAGTACGGTTTGGTAAAATTTCGACATTTGAAATAATATACGGGAGTATTTTGAATAGCAATATAACTCAAAAGTACATTGTATAGGCTTACATTGCATTAATTTTTTTGCCAAGAAAAGTAACATTCTTTTGGTTTGATATGGATGCGCATTCACGCACACAGTTACGAATTTAACTCGCTCGGTATTTGTCTTTGTCGAATGAATATCCGGCTTTCACGCATTCCATATTTTCGCTGGCGAACGGGTGATTCCACGCACCCACTCCGCAAACCTTATATATTGATACCCGTCCGAACTAGTCACCACCTTGATAGCGGTTATTTATGGAACGCCGTTCCTGCCTTATGTTATCCACTTTCATGACTGTTGGTCGTTTTGCCATTACATGCGGTCGTTTCACCATTATATGCGGTAGTTTTATCATTATATGCGGTCGTTTCACCATTATATGCGGTCGTTTCACCATTATATGCAGTCCTTTTATCATTATATGCGGTCATTCCACCATTATATGCGGTCATTCCACCATTATATGCGGTCGTATCACCATTACCTTAGTTCCCTTAATTTTCGCGCCCCTTTAATTTTCGCGCACTTGACCCGCGCGAAAATTAAAGGTGCGCGAAAAGCACCTATTTTCGCGCACTTGACCGCGCGAAAATTAAAAGGTGCGCGAAATAGCAAAATTCTTCATTTTTCTCAATTTTCGAGCTTTTATATAGAAATATACCTTATTATACACTTATATAACTAATATAATTAATCAAGTATTTAAGGCGGGTAAACAGAGTGCGGCAATGAGACTCAGGAATGAAAAATGGAAGTGAAAATGCTTTATTAATCTGAAAAAAATGAATCGAGCTTTTTTGGTTAAGATATCGTTGGTGGTGATTCTTGTTTCTTCATTAATACATGAACACTTAAAAAATACTACAGTATTTCAGTCATCAATAACTATAACTTCAGAAATAGTTTGAGTTTCTGGTACTGCTTGTGTGTTACCGATACCCTGAGTTTCAGGAATGACTTGAGTTTGTGTTTCAGGTATCACCTCTATCGAATCATTACCGTCATGCTCATGGTTCTCAGCAGTAGGTTGACTTTCTTCAATTTCTGAGTCTGGGACAAATTCTACATCTAGATCAATCTCTTCATCGTAGTTTTTATTATTGGTCGAAACAACAATCCGGTCTGGTTCTATGTAGTAACTTTTGATAAATGTTTCCATTTCGGAAAAAACTTTCTCGGTCGCATCTTCTTTCTTAACACTTAGAAGAATAGGAATTTCCAAACCTCCTGATGGAATAGGAGATGGCCTATATTTGGCACAAGTAACATGTGCTTCTAATTTTCCACCATAATTGATAAAAAAGTAACAAAAGCGACTGATTTCGCGAGGAATATGGCCAACTATTTCATTACTTGTAAGCTTTCCATTTAACTTGGCTCCCAATGAAATCGCAAAAGGATCGTGAATATTATTGATTTCTTGGTTGACTTGAAGCTTTTGTCCTGTCTTTGGATTCCAGATTTCTCGATAAACATGAAATCCTCGGCTAGCACATGCAATTTCAAACTTTTGTTTTCCACTTCCTGACATACCTGCCATATCAAATCAGATGAATGGGATGTTACGATTTATGAATGCCAGAATTCGAATGTTTATACAATTATGGTCGAATTTCGGGATTCGAATGGCGAGTCTTTAGGCCCTGTTCAGACGTTAAATATTTTTTCTGAGAACTTTTCAAACAAGAAGTTTGTCCCTTATCCCAAATTTTTCTTTACCAGCAGAAATCTCATTTTGATGAAAAAAAATTGGAGACAAAGGAAATCCTTAACTCCATTTTAAATCTTACAACATCTGAACGAAACCTTAAGGAATAAGAGAATCCATTGCATTGTAAATTCGAACGCCTTCAACTTTTTAGAGTGGCTTACTTTTTCAAAAGTTTTCGGAAGTGCGGAAGTGTGAGCGGTGAGCTTCTATGATGTCTTTGCACAAGTTCTTTAGCAAGTCCAACACCACTATCAAAGTGGCAGCGGCAGCAGGGAATCTTAATTCGACGGAAGAAGAAGAAGTGGTAAATGCGTTAGAAAATATTTCCAATCCTTCTCCTCAAGGACAAAATACCGCAGCAAAAAAGAGAAATGCAAAAGGGTAAGCAAAATTTTATTTTTCTCAGCGATTTTTTATAAGAATTAAAAACTTCTCAATAACTCTTAAGTCTAAATTACATAGTTCAATAAAGTAATGCCATCTTGACATTTTAAATGTTTTTTAATAATGAGGGCCTTTTCTACTTTCTTCTAGGCTTACCTACAAGAAGCATATTCCTGAATTCCGATGTACCGTAGCCAAATATGCAATCGCTAATGGCAACCGCCCAGCTGCTAAAAAGTACGAAGTGTCAGAATCTACCGTCAGAGGATTTGTGAAATCGTTTAAACAAACACAACAAGAAAATCCTAACACCGACTTGGAGGTCGTACCATTACGAAAACGAGGACGCTCAACCCTCCTTCCAGAAGAGCTCGATCATAAGGTAATGGCAATGATCAAAGAGATGAGAGAATCTGGAGCTGTGATCAACTACAGTATAATGATGGCTGTGGCAACTGGACTCATTATGGCCAATGACAGAACATTACTTAAAGAATACGGTGGAACAATTCAATTAGGAATCAAGTGGTGTGAATCTATTTCGCGACGGCTTAAATTCGTCAAAAGAAAAGCAACCACAGCTAAGCCTTTGATAGCACCTGGCCTTATCAAGGAGATTGGGCTTACATTTTACAAAGAAATCAACGAAATCGTTAATGCCCATCAAATTCCAGCTGATATGATTATCAATATTGATCAGACTCCGCTTCCATTTGTGCTCATCAGCAAGTACACACTGGAAAAAAAGGGTAGCTCCCGCGTTTCTGTACCAGGGACTTCCGACTACCGCCAGATTACTGGAACATTCGCCATATCTCTGTCTGGCAATTTCTTGCCTATCCAGCTTATCTACCAGGGAAAAACTCAAAGAAGCCAGCCCAAATTTGAGTTTCCCAGCGAATTCCATGTCACTCAAACCCCGAATCATTGGGCTGACGAAAAAACCAGCATTGAGATGGTGAAGAAGATTTTAATTCCTTACATAAAAGAGAAGCGAAAAGAATTGAACGCTCCGCAGAAACCATGGCTGTTGCTTTGCGACGTCTTCAAAGGACAATGGACCGAAGCGGTTAAGAGCGTTGTCAAAGAATCAAATGGTAAAATGGTTCCTGTGCCAAACAACTGGACTAACTACTTCCAGCCATTAGATCTTACCGTCAACAAGAGCAGCAAAGATTTCTTACGGAAAGAGGCTCAAAACTGGTACTCACAGGAGATCATGAAGCAGATGCAAGCAGGAAAACGTTCCGACCAAATAAAAGTCGATGTTCGAATTTCTGTGGTTAAACCACTACACGCTAAGTGGATAGTCAAATACTACGATTATGCAAGGAGTAAACCGGAAATTATCATCAACGGGTGGAAAGAGTCCGGAATTACTGAACATCTTCAAAAGAAGATAGATTTGGACCCTTTTTCTTCTAAAGTTATTTAACGAATGCCTTACTATTGTAACCATAGTATGTTGTAACTTATATCTGTTGATAAAAGGAAGAGCCGACTAAAAGTAAATACCAAAGTGTGTGGTTTATCCATGTCTTTGTGTTTTGGCCAAATAACCTGTTTTGAAAAATTTATGAATTTGAGGGTGCGCGAAAATTATTGGGTGCGCGAAACTGAGTTTTTAAGGGGTGCGCGAAAATTAAAGGCGCGAAAATTAAAGGCGCGAAAATTAAAGGGGCGCGAAAATTAAGGGAACTAAGGTACCCTAAGTTAATCAAGTTACTCAAGCGATCAGGATATATAAGGAATTTAAGCTGACCCGCATTTATCCAATAGTTTGGGGCAAATCTGGGACATACCCGGGGTAAATTTGGGACAGTGTCCCATATTTACCCCTCTCGAATTCGCTGATGCGGGGTAAACAGGGACGAATTAATGGAATGTAAAAATAAGCTTCTAAAGATAAGAATCCTCATTTTTTCAAAAACAATGATATCAATAAGGTTATTTGGGAGTTGGGTAACAGGGTTCTTACTTTTTGTGACAACAATTCCACGGAAATAAAGAAACAAAGACGTCCAAGTTCGTTTATTTCTCAATCATATAAATGGTATTTTAGTTCTATTTACTTTTTCAACTAAGTTGAAATACTGATGGAGCTTAGGATAATCAGGATAGCACCATTTTCTATCCGATACATAAATGATCGGTAAAGGACCAGCTATAATATCATGTATTTTAAAAGTTCCGTAATCTTTACCGCCGTTAATGTGGATTGGCGGCTCTTTTAACTCTGTTGCTGATGGTGAGATTGCAGGAACCAAACAGTCTAACTCGGCATCGGTTACGGTACCGCCTTCTTCATCGAGAAATCTCTTGCACAAGCGGCCAACATAGAGTGTTCCACGTCTTTTCTTGCCGTAATAGATCGCAGCGTACCATGCGTTCTGTAAATCTTTTTCGGGGACAGGTGGTGACATCGCTGTCCATGTTGAACGTAAAAACGATCTGGCTTGTGATACAAGTGTGGGAAATTTCGGTGCTAAGTTCTCCTTATCACTTTCAGAATCAGATTCCTCAACTTCCTCCTCCTCTTCTTCTTCTTGTTCTTCTTGTTCTTCTTCTTCCACCTCCTCCTCTTCTTCTTCAATATGTGTGCATTCTCGATCCTCTTTCTGATTGGCGTCCACCACATCTTCTTCCAAATTTTTAGGTTTCGCACTTTTTTTGGCTGTTTGCTTTTTTTGCTTCTTTTCAGCTTTCTCCTGTTCCTCTTGCTCAATTTCATCAAACGTTGCTTGAAAGAAACTGTCGTCGGTCACGATTTCACTGTATCGATTGACAGCCCTTCGCTTGATTTTTGGCTGATCATATGGCTTATTATCCAGCCTTTTCAAACACTGCTCCTGTAGAAAGTAGAGTTTCAATGATTAAAACAATTCATCTCTGACAGTAATTTATGTTAATAATATTGAATTATTTTTAGGTATGTCAACAAATACAAAAATAATTTCTAAATATTTACCTTAAATGATGATGCTTTTGAACTTAACGGAGTACTTGAACCACTCGGCACATCAGAAGAAGAGCCAACTGGGCTGTTAGTTACTCGAATCATTTCACTTGGTGCCTCATCTGGAATGAAGTAAGTCACAAACCTGCCTTGGCGACCTACCAAAAATAAAGTATGAATTTGTCATGTAAATACAGTAGTAATTAATTTGTAAATTTTTGTACCTTCGTAATTTGACTTTTCCGAACTGACAGAATTTGGTAGGTTTGGAACTGATGCGTTTTGTATAGGTGTTGAGGAAGTTTCACTAGTTTCTGCAATTTCGTTTGATTCTTCGAAAATAGCGTCAAGTTCTTCGGCAGAGAGTTCCTTTTCATTGAAGCGAGTTTCCGGTTACTTAGTTCTATCAAACGGCCATATGCCACATCTAAACAAAGTAAAAATAAGTCTATGAAGTAAAGATAAAGTAATTCCGCGATCCACGCAATAGGGAGGAATAACTGGGTAACAAAGTTCAGAAATTATGCAGAAGAGTGTTTTTATATCATACAAAGCACATTCATTACCTTAAAGGAGAAAGTACTCCTCTCCGCATAGGATTAGGAAAGGATATATCAAAATTGTAACTCACTTTTTAAAACCATTCTGCACGGTTTCTTTTGAACAAGACTGTTCCCAAACCTCATCATCAGCGAGAAGAGTAGAAAACTCGGATTTGGATAACGATGACCTTCTTGTGTTTAGCCGCTTAAACAACGCTGTTCCCCATTTCACTTTTAGCGATCCAAACACCGAAACATCCAAAGGCTGCAACACGTCCGTGGTGTGTGGGGGCAACCTTAATATCGTGACCCTCTGTGTTTGAGCAAGTGAGAGGGTCGCATAGCCCACGTGTGATAAATGGCCGTCATAAATCATCAATCTCGGTTCAATTGAGCCGTCTTCTGTAAACGATCTTGTTTTTAATTCCCATTGAACAAACCACTTATAGAAAGTGTCGGCAGTCATCCAACCAGAGGGATTTGCAAATATCCATGGATAATTTTTCACGTTTGGATCTAGATTGGGCCTCCAAGTGGATTGAACTTGTTTTCCACTGAAAACAATCATAGGCGGTAGAACATTACCGGATGCTGACGCAGCAGCTAGAATTGTGGTGTTTTCCCTGTCACTACCAGTGACTATTTGGAGTGTCTTTTCGCCTTTCAAAGAAATTACTTTACAGTTTTTCGGTTCTGACGGCAAACCTGATTCGTCTGAATTCCAGATTAGGTCGGGACGATCTTTTAAACCCAATGTTTCTAATATTGACTATCTCACGAATATCAGAAATCGTAGGGGCAAAACCAAGGTCTGCCATATCCACAATGCAACACTTCAATTCTTGTCTCTCTGCAGGCGAAAAAAACTGTCGTTCGTCCCTTAGGTTTCGAACTTATCCCTTTTCGATGAGCTGCGATATGTCTTTGCAAAACGGATTTTGGTATATTAAAATCTTTCGCCAACTTTCGAATTGAGGTATCTAAAGAAAAAGTAAAACAGTTTTAATAAACAACTTTGCTTCAGCTTCAGAAAAGTCATGAAAGTTATAAACATCAAAGAAAGTGAATTGATACGTGTTCTTAATTAAGCGCCTTTATACGCACATGGTTTCATCAAAATTCTGGTCTTGGAAATTGATGGCTGGCGGCATCATGGTGAAGATATAAATATTTTGATATTTCCATATACGTAGTCACAGATAATAAGGAAAATGCATGAAAAAGTACTTACTGCATTCATTTCTCCTTGCAATGGCATCCTGCAATGCTTGTTTTGCGAGCGATCCATAAACCGATACCCATCCCGCATCACTGGAAGGACAAGGTCAAAGCACAACTTGATGCTGATGTTGCCTTGGACATCATTGAACCCGTCCCCCAAGGCATACCAACCCGGTGGTGCTCACGTATGGTTGTAGTTTCGAAAAAAGATGGCTCCCCACGACGCACGGTTGACCTGCAAGCCTTGAACAAAGCTACTCTTCGAGAGACAAATCATACTCCAACCCTTTTTAACATTGTGAGCTCTATTCCATCCAACATGAAAAAGACTGTCCTTGATGCTTGGAACGGGTACCATAGCGTCCCGTTAGCCACTGAATCACGCGAAGCCACAGCATTTATCACGGAGTGGGGCCGCTACCGCTACAAGCGTGCTCCACAAGGCTTTCATGGTTCCAACGACGGATATACTAAACGTTTCGACGACATCACCGTTGACTTTCCCCGCACTGCTAGATGCGTGGACGATTCACTTCTATACGATAAGGGCATAGCGAACTCTTTTTGGCATACTATATCCTACATTGAACTTTGTGCGCGAAATGGAATCGTGTTCAACCCCGACAAATTCAAATTTGCAATGGATACAGTCGAATTCGCCGGTTTTGATATCACCCTGGACGGATTTAAACCAACTGAACGGATCATGAAGGCCATCCAAGAATTCCCTACACCAAGGAACATCTTCGACGTCCGTTCCTGGTTTGGCTTAGTTGCACAAGTCTCTTACGCATTCTCCCAAGCTCCCGTCATGACGCCTTTCAGAGAACTCCTCAGCAAGAAAACCCCATTTTACTGGGATGAAACTCTACAAGCAATCTTCGATCAATCCAAGGCTGCAATCATTGGGTCAATTAAGGATGGGGTTCGTTCCTTCTCGATCAACAAAACCACATGTCTTGCCACTGATTGGAGCAGGACTGGTATTGGATTCACCCTGTCTCAAAAACATTGCCAGTGTCTTGGAAAGGACCCGCTGTGTGGTCCAGGCCATTGGCGAGTCATATATGCAGGGTCGAGGTTCACCAGCGACGCAGAGGGTCGCTATGCCCCCATTGAAGGCGAGGCTTTTGCACTTCTGTTTGGACTGGAAAGCTGCCGGATGTTTGTCTTGGGATGCCCGGATCTCTTGATCAGCGTTGATCATGCACCTTTAGTCCCAATTTTTAATGATCGTGACTTGGAGAAGATTCGCAACATCAGACTCCAAAAAATACGACTCGACCATATCATCAATCAAATTCGCCACCATCGCTGAGCACGCACTTAAAGATAAACTCTACCGCGAACTTGCTGTTTTAATCGAAAACGGCTTCCCCGCGGATAAGAACTCGACTCCGACAAACCTACGTGACTTGTGGCCACTCCGTGAGGAACTTTATACCTTAGAGAACATTATCTACGTCGCTTTAAACCACTCATCCCTAAGTCCCTCCGCAGAGACATATTACATTAACTTCTCCTTGGACACCAAGGCGTTTCAATGATGAAATCAAACGCCAGACAACGTTTTTTCTGGCCCCACATGAATGCCGACATAACGGCCACACGCTCAAATTGCAAACATTGCAATGGTATCGCGCCTTCGCAACGGAAAGGACCACTCCAACACACTGCTGATCCAGAGCACCCATTCCAACAAGTAGTAACCGACTTCCTCCACATGGTTGGACACAACTTTATCATATACGGTGACCGCTTCTCAGGATGGACTGAAGTTGCTGATGCAACCAAATCGAATGCCACCACCGTATGCAACATCATGCGGAAGTATTTTGAAACATTCGGTGTTCCAGAGGAGATTTCCTCAGACGGAGGTCCACCCTTTAACTCCAACGACTATGCAACGTTTTTGAAGAATTGGCACATCACGCCCCGCATATCATCTGCCTATTACGCCCAGAGCAATGGTAGAGCGGAAGCAGCCGTAAAGATGATCAAACGCATCCTTACTTCGAACGTCAGCGACAGTGGCTCATTAGACACCGACGCCGTCGCGAAAGCTCTGTTATTGCATAGAAACACTCCGTCGCCTGATATCGGAGCGTCACCTGCTGAGCTACTTTTTGGACGCCCGATAAACGACCACCTGCCAAACCCCATCACACCGCGTAAAATATGGTCTGAATTGGCCGACGCACGAGAGAAAACCTTCGACAAACGGCGCACTCAGGCGTCCAAGCATGTTGGAAACCGACCTCGCCGAGATTTAACCCCATTAGACATTGGTAGAACGGTTGCCATCCAGAACCATACGGGCCAACATCCTCTGCGCTGGCACTGTACTGGAATCATCTCCGAGAAGCTTCCAAATGCCCAATATCGTGTGCTCATCGACGGCAGCAGACGCACCACTCTCAGAAATCGTCGTTTCCTCCGCCCAATAGTGCCCATCACTCGGATGACAATGGATGAAGAACCGCCAGTCACGGTTACCGAACTTACGCCCACTCCAGAACCTGAGATGCATGAGACTATTCCTATTTCGGACGATCAAATCAATGACCAACCGAAATCACCAATGACGACCAACAACCTACGACCCCCGGAACCTCGATGCCCACGTCGTTGAGAAGATCTGGGAGAACGAGCAAACTTCCCTCAAAATATGCAGACTACATCATGACTTAGATTTTGTTACTTGAGACACTTAGTTTTGTTTTGTGAAAAAAAAAAAAGAAAAGAAAAGAAAAAGAAAAGGGATGTATAGTCCCGCTTGTATTATATTAGGGTCGTGTGGCCAGGAGAAATATAGATATCATCTCGCTTATACAGATATTAATCTGATATCAATCTGATATTGAAATTGTTGATTATTGATTCCCCATTGCCTATTGTAATCCTATTGTATTGTATTGGGCATATTGGTAACGTCCTGCACAAGCACCACGTGTCTATATTTTTTATATCAACATCGAGGAGGAAAAACTAGCCAGGTAAGTAAATTCAATTTTAATTTTTCTCATATTTTGTATATAATTATGGAAAAAGTAGAGCTATTGGTGATGTATTCACTATTTTACTTGTGATAGACTTGTGAGTGTAGTGAGATTTTCAGGGCACTCTGAAAATCTGACTTAAGGCAGAACATTAAAGTCTAGAATTTCCTGAACATTAAATTTCATCAGAATATATGTATATCACAATTGTCAATTCACAGAGTATTAAGCTAACTGTGGAACTGTTTCTGACCTATGCTGCTATTTTTAAATTTCTTGTTTGAATGCATTTTTGGTTTTCATGAAATTTTTATTAAAAATATATTTTTTTTTTCGTGGTTTTTTTCTACACATGGTCTTACAAAAAAGTTTCTTATAAGAAAATATACAGCTCACGCATGTATAATTCTTTTGTCTTTAATAAATTAATTTCTGGTGGTTTATGATTAGACCCTTTTTACACTAACTTATCATTTTAACATGTTTATTGTTTATGCCTGTTTTCCACCAGTGAGATATAAAAAAACACAAGCCTCAAAGAACTTTGTAGTAACTTTTCATAACTTTAAGTACAATTGCTGTTACCGTTTTGCGCCATCTGGCTCTTGTAATAGTTACAAAATATAATAAGAGTTATTTCAGATATTTTTTAACCAGATAAGAAGAAAAATTGCCTGATGAATTTCCATGAATGAAAATTCATTATATTCAGCAATTATTTTCCTTTCAAGTATAATGGTACTTTGAGTATTTCAAGTTAAAATTATGAATCTGTATGCAAGTTTCTTTAAGGTCAGCATTTTGTTAAATGGGCATTTATTGGTAATTTTCTGCAGTTGCATAACTTTTTACACTGTTATTTTTAGTAATCAACAACTGCTTGGCACTAGATCTTCACTGAATTGTTAGAAACGAAAATTCACTTGTGTGATTAACCAAGCACGTATGGTTGTAAACACGTGAAGCTGGAAAGTCCAACTAGTAACTGAAATTTGAAGTTGAAATAAAATCGATTAAAGTAACAAAGTTGCTGCAGTTGTTTTCTTGCCCATATGATTTTTGTTAATGCATAACGTATAACCATATGGTTCCTATGCTGCCGGAAAAATCTTTCGGCTAATAAGGAGAAAGATTGAATTGTCTTGGAAACGCAGGGAGATCTTCTATTAAGATGTTTATCGATTACTTATTCTTAGCTTTCATGTTTTTAATGAATTTGTCCAATTTGTCCTTGACCTTCTAACTAAGACGACTTCGGTTCAATGAATTTATTGGAAAACAATATGCGCATGTAATACGTTATGATCGATTTGTCATTCGGCTCTTAAGAATTTGGGGTTTTGGTCATGATGGCATATAGATCGGCTATCAATGTTAGAGAAAATAATCTGTATGAAAGGTCAGGTTTCTCCGGTTGTCATTCATTCGACATCTGGCCTATTCCATACTACTGCTGTGGAACACGGCATCATCACGGGCAATTTAAATTTTTTGCATAGTGAAAATATTTGGGAGTCCTTTCATCATAGTGGATTTTACGCCCCCTGTAAGGCGAGTGAATTTTCATTTTCGATTCACATGTCAACCAACCGTTATGGGCTTTCTAGAAACTAATCAAGCTGTATTTTAGAAATGCAGGTTTCTTTGTCGCAAACTGTATTCGTGTGATATTTTAAGCATCCAATTTGCCTTGACCTTAAGGCCTGTGGGCCTCTTGTTTCTATTCAGATGAAAATATTCAAAAAACATTTACAAAAAACCTAATCATACTATGACGAAATCGAAAGAAAAACAATACAAACTAAAAGAAACTTTGAAAATATATTTACCTTAAAAATAATAATTAAAAACACAAACGTAATGACAGAATTAGTATAGCTAAAGAATTTTTAACTTATGAAAACATTCACATATGTGGAGCCATTTTTTATTTCCAGTTCAAAGCTCCACTCTGGAAAATTCAAAACACAACAGTAAACATCCCTCTTATCCTTTATTTATCCACTAATACTAACTGTGTTTTAACTAAATAGATACTATTTTAACTTTACCTCTCAATACCAATTCACATCAAGAGTGTGTTAACCTAACAAGATGCGATCATGCTATCTTTATGGTTAAAAGTCCGTTATTTGCGTTTGAAAGAACGAGGCAATAACAACAGTTTTGCTCGTTTATCACAGACGTAAATAACAAAGTTTTGACCGCAAACTTTAATGATCGGATCTTGTTAGCTTAACTGTATGTCAATATTGATCATGTTCTGTAGCCATTATCAACACTTCTAAACTCTTTACTTTCTATATTTCATACCTGTAAACAAATTAATACACTCGATTTACTTCCCAGCATACTATCCTATTGTAAACATACACTTTCTATTTGTTTTCTACTGTTATTCCACTACCATTTTTATACAGTGAAAGACATAAAAATGCTTTCTTCGTAACTTCATAACTGTGGAGCCATTTTAAGATAAATAAAAAAAGGAACAGCAATTTCGTTACCAAAACAAATCAGTAACTGCATCTTTATGATTTGATCGTTTTAATTCTGTTTTTACTCTCTTTTAACGGTGTATTTATTAAAGAGTCTATTGACGGATGAAAAATGTAAATATTATGATCACGTGATCATAACCCAAAATAAAAACAAAACTAGCCACGTGGCAGAATGCGTTTCAGTTCTTTTATTTATTAAAACGAATCTACACGTAAAAAACTCATTTTTGCAGCTGCTTTTTCAAAGAAAGTTATTTATGTGCATAAACAAAGTAATTTTGTTACAAAAGAGAAAATAGATGTGTCAAACATTATACCGCATGTTCACAAAACAGAGATTCTTGCTTTTCAATATCAAAGTGAAAGATTTTACACAAGAGCTTATTTCTTTAGAGCTTTAGCTTTTTTCAATGGCAATAGGAAAGCACCCTACGGGCAATTCTGTGGAAATATGGGGCCACTTGGGAAAATTAAATAGACATGTTGTGCTATCATGTGTAGCTTTAGCAGTAAGGAAAAATAAGTCATGATGGGGTTTACAAGGACTAAAAACCGTTTCAATTATGTATAATTGCACCATAAAAAACTATTTCAAAGTATTTATTTTCATTCCAAACCTTGTTATCATGTTACCTAAAAATTATAGCCAGATTTCAGTATATCTTCAAAAAGTTTCACTATTTATTATAAAGTAAAAACTGAACTCAGTATTTACAATTTGAGATTTCAACAATCCTGAAAGTTTTTCTAGATCAAGTTGACTATACAAAAACTTGGTCGATAGTATACAGGTGCATTTTTTCTCCATTAGTTGTTGTCACTTCTTAACGAAACAAGTGAGGAATTGTCATTATAATTTGATACATCTGGATCAACAAGTGTATCTTCAGAGATTGTTACTTCCTCTTCAGCATTTCCCTCCTCAGCATTCTCTCTCTACATCAACAATATACATTTAGAAACGATTGCTTCTTCAACGGTTTTCTCTTCGATGATAATATAAACATCACATATTTCTGATATATATTGATGTTCAAAGATAGAGTACAGACATCGTATTCCTTTTTTCTTGTGCATATACTACCTGTGAACTGAAATTTTACTTCAAAACTTTCCATACTTTTAATATTGAATGTTTTTTGGATTTCTGCGTAAGCAAGAAATACTTTACGATCGTCCGTGTTTTTCTGATTTTTTTTTTTTCATCTTACTGTCCAAACCTACGCATTTTTGTTTCTTAAATTTCATTGGTTCATAAAAAAGCCGTCTTAATTGTCATTGGTGCATAATGCCCGATTTCTACGAAAGGGTGCTAATTTAGCCACCTCCACTTAAATAGCGATAGTTTATTGGCTGATTTTCGCCATGCCATGTGATCGTCCACAAAACGTTTTAAAAATGGCATCGAAAGAACGTGTGTAGTTTGCTAAAAGTTTCTTTGATGGAAATATGGCTTTAAAAGAAGTTAATACAGCTTATAATTTTATATAAAGAATTGCATTACAGTTGGGAACTTATGATGTTCACAAAATTAAATTACAGTGTGGTTATTCTGTTTTTTGAAAGAAGTTTTCTTGAAGTTTTAAAATATGAAAACAGTGCCAATACATGGTGTGTGGAAGAAAAGGTATTTCTTGTTTTATTTTTGCTCCAAGCCTTTTTAAATATGAAAGACCTTCGTGTATTTTGTATGTGTATGCATGTTTGAAGTCAATTTTTAGAAGCTTTTGGATTTTTAAAGCTCAGCTTAGCTTCCTTTCAGCTCCTCCCCAACATCACCAACATATGCACTTTATACAGCTATTTATACTATATTTAGTAGCAATTTTTGGATGTATTCTGGCTATATCAGCTTATCTCTTTCTCCCTACGTATGTTGTATTTTTTTTAACTTTTAGGTTAGATATGAGCTTTAATTTCTAAGTAATTATTATTGTGATATTTATATTTTTCATTCTGAGGAGATCAATATAGAAACTTTATATATTAGTTTGTGCTGCCCAAACGATATGTTGGTTACCGCCAGTATACACAATCTTTTTATAGGATTCGTTATATTTAATGTGGTTAAATTAAAGTTTCGTATTGTGTCGATGCACTTTTTTGGAGTACGTGGGTGGCAAATATCCAGTAACAATCATTCAGCTTATTCGTACAAAAAAACAGGTCTTCATAAATGATCTCCGCGATAGCATAAAGAAAAGCCCCTTTTTTATGTTATGGTAGGCTGACTTTCTTGACGAACATTGTCAGTCGCATCAATATTTTTGTTTATTTAATGCTGATGCTTCTCGAGCTGAATGATGTGACTGTCTTAGTTTTGCAGGACTAGTGTGCTAGTGTTGCATTTTTGTGGCATTTTCAGCAGCAAAGCTTGCAGAAATCCTTCTGCCCGGTAGGGCATCTTGTTATCTTTATTGTGTTATTGGAGCGTTATAAACAACGAATACAACGAAACAACATTGTATAAACATCTTCTACGACAATAAGAAATTATAAATCTATAAATCATCTGTCGTTCATCCATTAATATCTTCGCAATCAGCATTTGTTAGGGATTAAATCGTATTTCTGATTCTTCTTAGAGAAAATATCAACCCCAGAAAGTAGATATATAAGTTCTGAGTTCAACATAAAGTGTATAAATAAGGCAATGAAAAATCCGTTTTTCAGAAAAACAATCTTTTTTTGACTCCGAAGCTTTCTTGTTCGAAAGATTTGTTTACATTAACTCGATTTACCAATTTAGAATAATAATTGATCATCCGTTTTGAGAATAGTAATCGAGTTAAAAGTTAAACCGCTGTGCATTCTATTGTATTTCATCCGTCAATAGACTCTTTAAATCCGTTTGACTCATGTACTTACGTATATTACTTTATATCTTTTCCAAACAATTTCCCACCGAAAAGAAGTAAAATCAATATGTAAATAAACAATCATCCTTTCTGCAGCCATTCTTCAACTTCATCTACACTACTTCTGTACTGCTGCACTCCCATAACTATTTGGTAACTATAAAAAGAAATACGTAAAATCAGCACAACTTTCTTCCACTCGTTCTTCGTTTGGTTTTCATCTGAAACAAGATGCCCTTACTATAACAACTTTCTTGAAACTTGAATGATTTTGAATCATTGATTTTGAATAATTTCTACAATATATTACATTCCTAATTACGTGCTCCTCAGGAAATTTTGAAAGCATAATTGGCACAATGCGAAACTATCTTATAATGTATATACTGCCAATAAACTGAATGATATATTTGTTAATACAAACTAATATCAACGATGTATCGATCCTTTCAGATATCTTAATGAGTATGCTCGTAACTCATAAACTCAAAACATTTTTCCAAGTACACATCAATTGTGGTTATGCAAAATACATTCATATAGACTAAAGAAAATTAGCATATATATATATATATATATATATATATATATATATGTAACTGAAATCAGACATTTCTGTTTTAGTTTGATTAACAATATGGCATGTGTTACACCGTCAAATGTAGTAACTCCGACAAATGTAGTAAACTTTCAACGCTAAATGTAGTAACTCCGTCATATGTAATAAAATTCAACGACAAATGTAGTAACGCTATATGTAGTAAAGGTCAACGACAAATGTAGTAACTCCGACAAATGTAGTAAGCCTCCGCTATATGTAGTAAACCTTTACAGCCGCAGTTGTAGTTGTGGCTGAGGCTTAAAACTTGGCAGGTGAGATATTGTTAAAATTCTTAGGCCATATTTGGTACTGATGACGTCATTATGACGTCACAGGTACTTTCTGGAAAAGCAATTACCTACTACAGTTGAAGCTCAAAACTTGGCACAGGGGATTGTTACATTACAAGAATTAAAATGCTTGGACCAAATTTGGTACTGGTGACGTCATTATGACATCACAGGACTTTCTAGGAAAGCTACTTCCACATGTAATTGGAGCTTAGAATTTAGCACGGAGAATTATCACATTGAAAAAATTAAAATGCTTGGACCAAATTTGGTACTTATGACGTCACTATGACGTCACAGTAATTTTCTAGAAAAGCTACTTCCACATGTAATTGGAGCTTAAAACTTGGCACGGGGATTTGTTGCATTGCGAGAATTAAAATGCTTGGCACAAATTTGGTACTGGTGACGTCATTGTAGCGTCACAGGATATTTAAAGAAAAGCTACTTCTGGATGTATTTGGGCATTAAAACAAGGCAAATAACCTTAATATTTTATAATGATCTTGGAACATCGCCAGTAACATTGCTGTTTGTCAATTCATTCCTAATGGTCTGATATTATTTGATGTTAAAGGTAAGAATGCAGTATAAAACAAAATGAACAATAAAACGTATAATACTTAAAATATAGTAAACTTCCCCAAAGATGTTAACAAAATAATGGTGCTACGTAATAAAAGTATGTCTTCATTCTTTCTTTTTGAAAGAAATGCACCAAACTTTTTTGTCCGAACAAAACCAAACAGTTAAAAGTGCTATGGCCAGTGTACTTTCGTAATCTGATACCAACATAATAACATAATAAAAATGAGTGCGTAAGAAAAAATGCAGGTGAAAAAAAATTGCGCGCGTAACAGAAATATATATGTGAAAATTTTTTTTAAAAAAGTTGCGCCCATAACAATATGTTTTTATGCGCCTGTGACAATGAGCCTTCGGGGCCATCGTAGTTTTTTAGCTTCAACTATGATGGAATGTTGTTTTGCCAGAAAGTCCTTGTGACGTCATAATGACGTCACCAGTACCAAATTTGTGCCAAGCATTTTAATTCTTGCAATGCAACAAATCCCGGTGTCAAGTTTTAAGCTCCAATTACATGTGGAAGTAACTTTTCTAGAAAATTACTGTGACGTCATAGTGACGTCATAAGTACCAAATTTGGCCCAAGCATTTTAATTCTTGCAATGTGATAATTCTCCGTGCTAAATTCTACGCTCCAATTACATGTGGAAGTAGCTTTCCTAAAAAGTCTTGTGACGTCATAATGACGTCATCAGTACCAAATTTGATCCAAATAATTTGTTCTTGGAATGTAACAATACCTTGTGCCACGTTTTATACTTCAACTGTCGTGAAAAAATGCGTTTTTAGAAAATCCTTGTGACGTCATAATGATGTCACCAGTACCAAATTTGGTCCAAGCATTTTAATTCTTGTAATGTAACAATCCGCTGTGCCAAGTTTTGAGCTTCAACTGTAGTAGGAAATTGCTTTTCTAGAAAGTACCTGTGACGTCATAATGACGTTATCAGTACCAAATATGGCCTAAGAATTTCAACAATATCTCACCTGCCAAGTTTTAAGCCTCAGCCACAACTACAACTGCGGCTGTAAAGGTTTACTACATATAGCGGAGGCTTACTACATTTGTAGGAGTTACTACATTTCTCGTTGACCTTTACTACATATAGCGTTACTACATTTGTCGTTGAATTTTACTACATATGACGGAGTTACTACATTTAGCGTTGAAAGTTTACTACATTTGTCGGAGTTACTACATTTGTCGGAGTTACTACATTTGACGGTGTAACAGCATGCACTTACGTTCTTGATCTAAGTTGACATGTATGACCTGTTTAAAAATTTGTTTTGGAAATTTAGGGAAGGTTGAACATAACATTACGTTTCTGATTACATATGCACCTCAGGGCATTGCAAAATTGTTATTGACACTATGCGAAACTTCATTTCACATATACACCACCGATAAACTTAATTACATCTGAATGACATTATACATCCCTTCTTTTGGGGGTGCAGAACAAGATTAAGTTCATATTAAACTTTTCAGATATCACAGTGGTTACGTACGCAAATCATTTTCTTTAAACACTTGATATGTACTGCCAATCTTCTTAATTACGTACATAATTCATAATACTGCAAACACAAAAAGTAAACCAAAATTTTGATCATTAAAAATAAATACCTATGCTCTAAACTCACCACACACATTTTTATATATAACTGAAAGGAAAATCTTTTTTGTGTTACAAGATTTGCTGGTGTATTGCATTTACATGACGTTTCAATTTGCTATTGTGATTAGGAAAGCCATTCGTAATAAAGGACATTGGAAGTATAACTTAAAAACTGATCAAACATTAAGACATAAACATTAGCATCAAACATTAAAAGTGGTAGCTACAGAGTAGACACACACTTTTAATGGAGCTGAGGAGGACACTAAGCTGAGCTGTACGTATCCACAGCTTAAAAAGCCCACACATGAAACAAACAACCATCTTTTTTTAGAAACAATCTCAGACATTTAATCTCAAGAACAAAGGCATACCTTTTTCGTTCTGTTTACAAAACATTAAAAACTTTTCCTTAGAAACGAATGATTATCATTGAATCATTTCAAGATAATAATAAATTAATGCTAGAGATATCATTCTTCATCTTCAGTTTTGGAAATAAGGATCTTCTTTATATTAAATCCATTAAATACTGACTAAAGATACTTTCGTATCCTGTCGGTTCATTGTTGTGAGTTTCTATCAAGGGGGATCCGGGTCATAAGTCGCCGTCCGTTTCGGGCGTTGGTTTTAGCCGTTCGCGTAATTGGTCGCTGGTTTTAGTCGTTGGTTTCGGGCGTTCGTACAATTGATCGTTGGTTTTGGTCGTTAGTTTTAGGCGTTCGTACAATTGGTCGCTAATTTTTTCTTTCGTTTTCTTTTAAGTGTTCGTTTGTTCAATTTAGTGAGAAACACATAACAAGTCCTTAAAATACAGAAAATTAAAAATAGTTTAAAAAAGCAGAGAAAATATGGCAGCTATTACTGGGCCACTTTCACTTTCACTCATGGTAACTCATAAGAATTGCAAAACTGTCACCTTATCACCAAATCTGTCACCTTAATTCATCAGTTTGGCTGTCACGAGTAAGCTCGAATCTCTTCTTGTGCTTTATGTAAACGTGAAAATCGCACACGTCCTGTCAATGAAATATCGTAAATTATGGAGTAAAGAAGATACTGTAGAGTATAATGAACAAAATTGTTCAACTGTTTTCTTTTCTTCCGCCATTTTCTTTTGTTTTTTCTCTTATGTTTTCTAATGTTTTAACGACATCACCAAGCATGGTGGTAATATCAGGCATTTTGTAATCGGTAAACTTTGCAACCATGCTTGTTTATGAAAATAAAGGAAATACTGAGGACCGGTTATGCAAAATAATCAAATAAGTCGTTGATACGAAAAAAATATACGAGAGAACGACCAATTGTACGAACGCCCGAAACCAACGACTAAAACCAACGACCAATTACGCGAACGGCTAATGCCAACGCCCGAAACGGACGGCGACTTTTGACCCGGATCCCCCCTGATAAGTTTCTTTGACTGAAATGCGTGGTTTTCGTTTCGTGTAAACATTCGCACGAGATTTCAAACAACCGCTATGTTTGGAAAGTATGATTCTTAACTTTTCCTCCTTACCAGTCAGGAATTATTCGAAAAATCTAACTAATTTTTCGGAGACAATGGATTTCTTGTATTTGGAACAGAAAAAAACGGAGAAAAACCAAAGCCGGTTTTAAGGTATTTCTTGCTTTCGCAGAAATCCTATATATAAAAAAAACAAACATCTGTTCAAAAACTCACCTACGCATGTGTGCTACCTGCTAACTAATCACTTACACACGTGCTGCTGCCTGTTCTTTTATTAATCTAAAATACAATAACAGTAAAAGTCTAACAATGAACAGTTTCATAATAACAATACCTTCGTATGTATACAAACCTGTGTTACTTCGTGAAAACAACTGCGATAATGAAAATCGGTTATTAACGAACTTATTTTTTGGAAATCGTCAACCAATCAAAATGGCGAAAAAAGAATTTCTTTCGTTTTGATTGGTTTAAAAATTTGAACGTCGCACTTAGATTACGTAACATTAAGGGCAATTTACACGGTACGATTTTTCATACGATTTTTGTCGGACAGGTCGTATCGCATTGTGTAAACATAAAAAATCGTACGAAAATGTGTCGTATTATGGTGTCGTGTACGACAAAAAAAAAGTTAAACATGTCTAACTTTCATACGACATCGTACGAAAATTAACCAATCATATCGATGCAGACAATACTTCAAGTGAGGGAAAAGAGAAAAAACAAAATATTTATATCTTTTTGGCAATATTTTCTTGAATTAGAAAGAGCATAAAATCGACATCTTCTGGTCTCATTCTCAAATAGTTGGCATATATGGCAACTTCTTCATTTCGAAATTCCAAATTAGTATAGGGACCTTTTAAATCTCTTCTTTCCAACCATTACTTGGTCCACTCTGAACGTGTTTTACGTTTCTTCTTTGCTTTTGTGTTATCTTCAATTTAAAAAAATGCGGATATTTCGATATCGCGCAGCACAGCTTCATCACCCTCCATTTTTTTCATTAAAAATCATGTCGTAACGTGTAAAGACACGCGTCTTTTAAAAAAAAATCATACATCAAATGTGTACGACAAAAATCGTACGACAAAAATCGTACCGTGTAAATTGCCCTATAAAAAAAGTGTCTGTCGCCTCTGCGTGGTTTTACGACGAAAAGGGAAAAAATAAGAAGGTTTTGACCGTGAAAAAAAAGTAAATATATCACTCTCTAAAATAAAAGTGGGATGCACAATCGCGGATTATTATAATAAGACTAGCCGTCCAGGCAGCGTCGCTCGCCACCCATGTTCAGCATGTGTCCAGTACACGAAAAATAAAATGAAGAATTGGCAATGATAAGTTTGCCCATGTTGTAGAGTGTTGAACATAAGTGGTAATAATTTTTACCAGTTTTAGTGAATTGAATTGAACCGAGAGAGAGGATTAGTCAATTAACATCAAAATAATAATAACAAGATGCCTTTGCAGGCATAAAGATTTCTGCAAAACCAGCTGAAGTATGAAAAAAGAAAGACTATGATTAAAATTCTTGAATTTTATTTCATATTAGTTCCCAGACTCTTCGAGAGTATAGCGAAGAGAGCGCGGTAGCAAACAATCAGTTCATGGCGTGCGTACAAACAGTCAAGTTCATGTGGTTGATATCAAGATGGTAGATATCAACACGAGGAAATCCAAAGTTATTTCATAACATTGTAAAGGAAAAGAAGAAGAGAAAGATAAGTTTTTCTTTTATATTATTTTTCATTTTCTGATGCAAACTGCTTGGTCTTTCTAGAAAAAAAAAAGAAAAAAAAGTTTGTAACTCAAAAATGGCTGATCCTGAAGGAGAAAATACGACCACAGGCATGGAAACATGCCTGCAGGAAACAGTGGCTGACCTTACAAAAATTATTCTCAGTTTAAAAAATGATGTGTCAGAATTAAAGAACAAAGGCAAGAGGGAAAAATCAAGCAGTTTGTACAATTTGCAACAAAAAAGTCGAACTAATGAGGATGGTGAGGATGATGATGCTGATGATGATGATACATCATCCTCACCTTCCCCACCTCGTAACAAATCCAAGAAAAAGAAACATAAAAGGAAAAGAGCCAGCCTAGAGATAGGAAAGTGCCGATGCTAGGACAGAAATTATAATCATATGATTTCGGGAATTTCCCTACTATCATCTTTGTTTTCATAACGCGATACGAGTTATGAAACGTGTTATTTTGATTACGTAAGCAGTTTCTATTATTATAACCACAAATTACTCATAAATGTAAACAATTAAATATCTCATAAAAATGTAGTAAAAAGCAGTTTGTAGTAGTTTCATTTATGTTATAACATAAATGAGCTAACAATACATATAACATACAGATCAGCGTAGTCTAGTGGATAAGAACGCTAACTTGTAACAACAAGGTCGTGTGTTCGAACCCCACGCAGTTCGTCTGAGAGGAAGTATATATACTTCGGCGGTTGTAGATCTCTCATGTTCTGGTTGTAAAACTTGCATGAGTGCGCACTTCCCCGCAGTTGTGTTGAATATATCGCGGAATGGTTAGCATTGCGTCTGGGTGATTTATCACTGTCAGGTTTCTCTGGTCCATAGAGACATTCAGGTTACCGTCATTTCGATCGAAATTCAACAAACGCCAGGGCTTAGAAGTGTTAGCATGTATCCACAATGCCGGCTATAATTGCAAACTACATGCGCTGATCAGCGAAATACATACCATATACTAAACATCGTGGTAATCGCTAAAACCAAAGCTATTTTCTCTTCTTCGTGAGATGGGAGTGAATCTGTTTGAACTTTCTTTTGTGAACTTTTATTTTTTGTTTGCGTTGGAGAGCTAGTCACTTTGGGTGAAATATGATGCTCTTGCATAACGTTAATCATTTTATTTCTTCCGAGGCTCAAGTTGTCATTAGATATGAGAATTTTATTATTATAACCAGACACTCCCGACTTGATGTTTAGATTCATGTCACTAGGTAACATGTAAATACCTTGTCCAACAGAATAATCAACTTTGCTTGAAGCGTAATTTAAAGTATCTTGATAACGTTTAATGTCATCTTGAATATCAACTCTGCGATTAACAATGTCTTCAAAGTTGTTCATAAAAACTCTTTGAGCTGTCAAAGAGCTTGAATTATTACCTAAAATAGAAGAACGAGCAGAGGCTTGGGAACTAAGAATAAGATAAGCATATGCTCTAACACTCTCTGAAATTTTTACAAGACCTGTTTTTGTAAAGCCTTTAGATTTTTCTATAATCCATCGTGTCATGGAGTCGTCTGTGAAATAACTCAACCCAGGTGTGGGATAATCTTTGCGCTTTCGCTGATACGAGCTGAAAAAATATTGCCCTTTGTATTTTTTAGGATCAGAATCGACACCGTATTCACTACATATTTTTAAAAACTCTTCTTTGTTATAAGGATTATCATATTGGTTGAAACCGTTTTCAAAAGGTAGAGGCGTCTGCAGACGCTTAATGATTCGTCTAATATGATAATAGACATGAAAACGATATACTGCTCTAATCATAGGAGTAGAGCGACTTTCTTTCAGATGTTCAGAACTGACTCCACAAGCGCTTGAAGCACACCAAGTGACAAAATTGAGTTGGGTTTGCCATAATTTAAATGGTTGTTCCTGCCAAATTTTCATGAGTTTTTCATTTTCATCCATTTTGTAATTAGTAAAAATATTGGGAAAAGTTGCGGGGAAAGAACCGCTCTCAGAGACAATAATTGTTTGTTTGTATAAATCTTTAGAATTCAATATCTGAAGGTATTGTCCTCCATTTGGTTTATAAAGCGCATTGGGAACATATTTAAAAATATTCTCCATTATTATTTAAAAATAATATTATCTTATATTTAATACAAGAAATGTATATCACAGTAAATGTCGCAAAAGGAGAAAAGACCATATATCTATCTTGCCCCATTCTAAACTTAGATGGCTCAAAAGAAATTGCATTGGTTGATATGTTTGCAGACAATGTTACGTATGAAATAACCACAGACCTAACACTGACTATGCTTGGTTATAGGAAAGCTAAAAAGTTGGTACCTCAAGGAACATTCACGAGCAGGGAATTGAATGCCTTTTTAGCAGGTACCTTTTTAGCAGGTGATGTAGAACTTACCTCATCAGGCAAAAACCCTCAAGTAATCAAAACAAATAAGCTCGCTAACGTAACCAAAATTAATTTGCATCTCTCTGAACTTGACAACACTCAAAATCTTGAGAATGGAAAGCTAAGTGATATTTTACTAACCTATCACATGGCTGAACATAGCGACTTCACACATGTTGAGCCTAAAAACCCTCAGTACAAAAAATTAAAAAATGGTGTATTTCAGTCTCTCACGTTGAAACTCACAGATCAGCATGGCAATATGCTAAAAGAAGACCTGGGAAGAACCATTGTTTTGCACATCCGCTAAAACGAGATAAAAAGTAATAATTAATTATATATCATAATTAATAATGGAGTATGGAAAGAGGTTAAATCCAGAACGTTCACTTAGAACTGCCCGCGGTGTAAAAGGCTCTCGTCAAAAAGTAATTGTCACACACAATCCGAGTGAGATCGATCAAAATCAGTTATTATTGGTTAGGTTTCCAAATTTAGGAAGCGATGATGTTATTATTCCAGGAACAGCTAATCTAAGTTTTGATATTGAACTCGAGTCGAGAGCTGACTCAAAAAGAACATTGGTCAGTAACATTGGGAGAGCTATCGTTAAAAAGTTGGCTGTCAAGTTCGAAGGTAGCGAGATATTGAGCATCGATGACTTTGATAATTTCGGGTGTTACAGAGATTTATGGTTAACCAAGTTTGAAAAGAGAAACGCGATAAGACAGGGTATCATCATCGATGATGGGTGTACAGAGAATTGTATGAAATTGAGGATTGGTGCTTCAGATAAAGACACCTCTGATGCAGAAGACAAAGCCATTGCTGACACCTATAAAAACAAGTTTGTCATTCCACTCGACTTTGAGATGTTAGATAGTACTATCCCATATTATCAAGCGGGTTTAGGTAATAGGCTTTGCTACGAGATCACATTTAACGACTATAACCGAGTTATTTATTCTGACCCTCCAACTCCTACCACAGGTCAAAGAAAAACCCCAGACGGTAAATACAAAATATCTAACATCTCTCTAGAATATGAGCTTGTGACACAACCCAAGTTGGCTAGACAAATCGCATCTGAATACGAAAACATGGCTTTGCTCTACGATAGAGTTTTGAGACACCGGCAAATCAGAGTAAACAAGTCAGACACAACATGGAATTGGTCATTCAACACACCTGCCAAATCTTTGAAGGGTATCTTAGTTCTGTTTGAAGAAGAAGAATCCTACAAACGAGATACCGGTAAATTCTACAATCCAAAGATCAAAAAGGTATCAGTCATCGTTGAGGGTAAGCCTAACCAACTTTTTGCTCAAGGGATGCAGCCGTTTGAACAATACAATGAGATTTGCAAGTATTTTGCTGAAGGAAAACCAAAAGATAATAGCGTCGGCGAAAACCGAAAGCGCTTGGGATTACATGATGTAAAAGTCTCTGATTACTTGACAAACAAGTATGCTCTATGGTTAGATTTCAGAACAATTGATGAGAATGCTTTGCATGGGACCGGTCGAAAGATTGAAAATGCGAGTGAAGGCATCACCTTACAGATTGAAAAGACCGCTGAAACTGCAGGAAACTTAAACGCATATATATATCTAATAATGGACGCTCAATTAAACATACAAAACGGTCAATTTATGTCTGCATTATATTAGTAAAATGAACACACTTTACATGAAAGAGCCTCACACAGCATTATTCGTTGGACCAACATCGTGCGGCAAAACGGATCGTGTCATAAAATTATTAGAAAATGAATACTATGATCACTTTGATTTCATCGTGATTATATGTCCCACCTTGAGGTGGAATCAGACTTACAGAGATCGGAAGTGGTTCTGGAATGACAGCTATGTGATTTTAATTGAGCCAGAAGGTCAATTATATGAATGGATTAAGAGTATGGACTTTTTATGTGCTGGATACAAAACCTTATTCCTCATTGACGACATCATCGCTGATGAAAAATTGGACAAAAAGAGACAGCCTTTGCTTGAGTTGGCAATTAGTGGTAGACATCGAAATCATTCGCTATGGTTACTCACACAATCATACACGGCTATACCTAAAAATTTACGACGGCAAGCTAAAATGTTATATGTGTGGTACCCAAAAGATAGAAACGATCTAGCCGCCATTCATGAAGAGAACGATGTCATTGATTCGCGAGAAGAATTGAAAAATGTCAAGGAAAAACTGAAAGGAGGGAAACACACATGCCTAGTCATGAGAATGGAACACCCAAGAACGCACGTGATTTGTTAAACAGGTTGATATATTTGTTACATGACTCTTGTAACAAAAACTATAAGACTGTTATAAGACTACTATAAGACTACTATAAGAGAATAATTTACGTCTCAATACAGGTTCTAGAATTTTACCAATATGTTTAATCCTCGATTCAAAGCGTACTCTGTCAACAGCAGCCTCTATCCAGTTACTTCTACGAGATTCACAAGCAGAGATATAATGGACCATTACTTTATCATTAAAAGTAACCCTTTTTGTATCTTGATGGGAAAATATAATATCATCATCTGAGGATTCATCATCGAACATAATTGTTTAAGTAAACAATGTTTATTTATTTAACAATGTTAGAATATATCAACTTTATATTATTAAACATCATCATCCTCTTATAATTATTTAAGACAAAATAATTATAAGAGGATAGCAAACTCTTATACAGCAAATTTCAACAAAATTATAAGAGAGTATAAGAAAATTATAACAAACACAACAAAATGATAGAATATGTCAACTTCGTGTTATTAAGCATACTGCTGATCTCGCTATTTTACTTTTATTTTGTGTTAAAAAAATACCTCTCTCTAATAAAAATGGCGGAAACAGCGATCGATAATTTAATCAACCAGAGTTATGATGTTCCAGGTGAATTCCCACCTTCAGATGGTAAAAGACAAAAATTACTCGAGTGTGTCTTAACCGGGAAAAGCAAACTATACTTAGGGAAAATGTACACGGAAGAGCAAATTAACAAACTCAAAGATGAAGAGGTAGAAAAACTTTTTAGTATTTACGAGGCTAAACTATCAGGTCAAATGGTAAAATCCTTGGGGAAATCACTGATACGCATTTATTCGATGGGGGCTTGTGCAACATTAGGAATAAATAATCAAGAAGCGCTGAGCAATGACCTGGAAACTGACCCCTTCTTAAACTCTGCCCTTCAAAGATTTACATGTGACTTATATTACAAATTCGGCTCATTATTAGCACCACTCAGTGTTGGACTTATTACCGGGAGGCATTATATCAATGAAAGAAATTTAAATAAATCCGATGATAATATAAATACAGCAGATAATAAAAATGTCAGAAGAACAGACTCCCATTCAAGTGACAACGAAGAATCCAAAAAAGGTTGAAGCGGGTAAGAAGTTGGCGGAATACAACCGTAAAAAACGAGAACAATTAAAACAAGTGTCGCCTCAAAAAGAAATGGAGAAGCCTGAGGCCTCTCTTACCAAACCAAATGAACAACCTATGAAACTACAT